>APFE031070882.1:0-24296 GCA_000404065.3 Pinus taeda
TGATGGACCTCCATCAAGTGGTTGCATGGCCATGGCACCTTTTCGTGAAGACCTTCCCCTCCATTCCCATTATAATCACAAGAACCTATGGATTGAAGGGTTGAGCTAGGACATGTAACCTCCCCTTAGGGGCGAGAAAGAAGCAATAGGGCTGAGTATCTAGCCATCCTTAATAAAATTAGGGAACTCTTTTGTGGGACTTATTCTATTGAGATATTTGAAGGTGATCTCAGTTTCAGTGGTTATTACGTCCTTAACAATTAAGTGTGGTCCACTTTGATGCATCTATTATCATTGTGCCTAGTGATTGGTGCAATTTGTTGTGTATCTTGAGGTTGTATTAATCTAAATGTTACCAAAGTACAGGATAAGGACGCTTTCACATGTCACTTATCTAATCAAACACACCACACCTTGCAGGAAATGAAGCACTCTTTGCAAGAAAGTAAATCGCAATGAAGGTGAATCACAATTGAATGAAAGTAAACACACTGATAGAGTAAAAACAATAGCTGCTAGAGGTGACTTGTTCAAGTATGATGATATTCTTGATTGTTGTAACATTTATGTAATAACACATGCTTATTATGAAAATATGATAAATAAATAATTTTAAAATAAGGCGTATAAAATAAGAAATCCGATTCACACAACTCTTGATCTATAAACTACTATCGTGCTGAAAATTAAGCAAAAATAAGCTACAAACGACTTGCAACAACAACCAAAATTTCCAGAAACACAAATCTACACGACATTAATTAGATAATCAATTACCCATGAAGCTAATGCCTGAAATGTATAGCTTGGAGTTGTAGCAATAATTAGTCAATAGAAATGTTGCATAAGAGTGTCATTGTAGCAAAAGGAAAATAATGGAGTTGCAGCCAGAGTGATTAACTACAAATTAATATAATTATAAATACAAAATATAAGCTAGTGCTACAAGCAATACCAGGCTAAGGAGGGGGCCCTACCTCCTTAGACAAGGTAATATTAAATCTTCAATTCAATATAATACGAGAAAGCCATCGAATAATCGGAGCAAAAGACACTTTTCGTTGTGGGAATGTAGAAATTACACAATTCGTTTCAATACTTTTTCTTTCCCTTAAGGCTTTGAAGGAATTCGGGTATTTATACAAAATGTTAGCATATAAATTGAGTTAAAGATCGGATAGCCAACCTAAGAGAATTAGGCGGCTCGTCCTTCTAAAACTCTTTCTTGAATTTGGTATTCAGTTAACAAATGTCAACTCAGATTACTTGGGAGTCGTTAGTATGTGAGTTGTCCTCCTTAATCGCTGACCCACTTGCCTATGTCATCTTCTATCTTGGGAAACTTGTGTTGACTATACAGTTGAACCATTGCACAAATATTTGCCGTGATATGTCGGAGTTGTAACAACGAGAGATATGGCAATAGGAGTTGCAATAAGGAAAAATGTAGAAAATTGAGCAACAAAGTGGCGACGCAAGAGTTGTAGTATCTTCATTGGATTATATGTAAGTGTCAACGCCAGAGTTGCAACAATGATGATTATAATCGGAGTTGCAACAACTATGCACTATATCTAGAGTTGTAGCACCTATAGGGAGTTGCAAAAACTATGTACTACATCCAGAGTTGTAGCGGATATCGGGAGTTGCAACACTTGGAATGGAGTGGCGAGACTTGCACATGAGAGGAATGTTAATTAAGTATCTATTTTGTGCTCTAGAAACCCTAATCGTAGCCAAGCTTCAACTTGAAGCCTTTATACGCGCTTACCTTTTTCATTTTGTTGATCCAATCATTAAATAAAATCTTTATATAACTTCTACATGTCTAGGTATTCCTTCATCATTGCATATCAAGAAACCCTAGCTTACACACGTCCTTGTTCAGTATAGGGTTAGTATACTAAAATAATTGAGCCAGAGTGAGTGACGCAGTAGCAACCAGGGTTCACGCAGAGGCAGTCGGGAGCTGCATAGTGCTTCAGAGAGGCTAGTGTTGCTGACGTAGAGGGCCACAAGGCTGATGCAGGGCCTCTTGAGGCTCAGGCCCATTCAGGGTGACGCAGGGTCGGCGCTGGGCAGAGAGAGGTTGATGCTGTCCAGACAGGTAGACGCTGGGTTTCTGGGGCATATTGGAGCTGAGGAGCTATCAGAAGGTTTATCCGGGGTTTTAGATGTGACATTTGTCTCAGATAGAGAGGTACTACCGCCAGATTTGGCACCTAGATTGTACTCTGAAATTGCCCAATAAGAAAACCCTCAGATAGCGGTTTTTCCGGGGTCATTGGTCCAAAAACAACGGTGTCATTTGGTGTGATTGTTTCTGTTTCCTTCAGTTGATGATCTATAATATGTTGAGCATGCGCTAGTGTTTATTTTCAGTATTTACATTGTAAATAACTTGTTAATGTAACGAAACAAGTAGGTAGGAATAAATCAGTAAAGTGCATGGAGGGTTTCTAACTGGGAGACTTAGAAACTTCAAAACAAAGATATGTGGAGAGTCTAGCAAAGGTACTTCCTGATGAGCAAATTCGAAATGGTGGATTTTATGTGTAGAGATATTTGGGACGACATTGGGATGTGAGCTGTTTGCACATGTTTGGGTGGCATGAGTTCTTGTGGAGTTGGCGCTTCGATCAGATTAGATACCTGATTAGCTGATGACACAAGGGGATCCAACGCATGCCATTCTTATGAGAGAATTCATAGGTTCACATGATTGATGCAGTGTAAAGAGATGAGCATTATTCACATGATTTGTGCAGTTTGATAAGAGGTTGTTCGATGGCATGGGATGTTATTTCGATGGGAAATCTTCGTAAGGATGCAACATCTTGGTGATAAATGGATTTCCAGGAGGTTTATTGTTGAGGGCGACAACATCTTTGAAGTGGGGGAGAATGTTAGGCCCTTTGGGTTGAGTGCCCACAAGCACCACGAGTTTGGTGAGTCGTGTCACAAGATTAGATAGGAATCACACCATTTGTGATCATCGTGCGACATTTTGGGGTTTCTTAATCGAGCGAGTTGAGACGGTCGAGATGAGTGCGCTCATGATCGAGTTAGATGGTTGAGACAAAAGTGCCCGAGTGCAATGACTTGAGTGGGGATGAGTGGGCTTAAGTGTTGAGTGCTTGCCCAAATTTGAGGTTTCCCGTATGATGGATCACTTCAGTTAGGTCATGTGATGAGCCCCAAATTGGGTAACTTATTGGGCTCATTTTGCCTAATTATCCTTGTTCAATCCTCCATTTTTCATAGATTATGCATTATTTTTTAGTATGTTTATGTCATTTGTACGAATAAGGGTGTTCACTCTTCCTAGGTGGCTAACACGTGCTTATTTCAGGTTTTTTGACACATGTTGGAGCAAAACCGAGCAATCATGGGCTAGGTGACAGTCAAGCTTGAGGTGAGGATTCGTAGGGGGGTTGTCTATGACATTAAATAGCCCTTCCTCGGTATCTCCACCCCCAACTCCGAGCTCACAGGCCACCAAAAACGGATCTTGAAGGCAGCCAAGCAGATTTTGGAAAAGGGACTGTCTACTAACAGTTGGGACAGCCGAGTCCCTTAGCTTTAGGAGGCCTGCTAGGGCCCTCGTGGTGTATAAATGAGAAGGCCTCAACCTTCGTAAGGGACTTTTGAAACCATTGCATTTTTTGCACTTCAGTGCTGTCACTTTCAGCTTGTTGTCTTGTAGCCATTTTGGCATAACTTTTGACTGATGACTATTTTTTGATAATGATAAGCAGTCCTATTTTATATCAACTCTGATTTCTCTATAGGAGGCATAACTCTCAGGGTTGGGCCCAACCTGAGAGCCTAGGGCCTCCTTTATGTACTGTTATCTTTCCTTTATGCATAGTTGTTTTTTCCTTTTATGCATTTGCAACGTATTTCTGTTAGGGGGATTAAGTTGTGTTGATTAACTAGGTCACTGTTTATGGTTAGAATTGATTAAAATGTGTAGAATAGGTTGGTAGGATAATAACAGGGAAAAAGCTCCAGAAAAAGGGCCAACAAACACTTTTGGTTTCACCTCTTCCTCATTGGATCAGGGGCTGGAATTGAAGTAACCGTGCTGTCCCAAACAAAAACACTAGTTTTGCTTTGCCATGCAATCATTAGTGTACTGTTTTCATTTGCAGAAGTTGGTTGCCTGTTCAGATCTCTGAAATGTTTCATTGCATAGTTGATATATATGGTTCTCTTTCAAATAAAGCTGCTGTCCATTCACTTTATTATTAGCTAGATTACATTAACTAGGACTTTGATTACTTGCAAGACTTTATTGATTCAGTTGAAAGTGCATGGTGCAAAGCATCTCTACCACTTTTTCATCCACCCAAGCTTCATCAGAGCCATCTGTTCCATCTCCTAACTAGGTTCCTTGTCTCACATTTGTCCTCTTGCCCACGTAACCCTACTTTTTTGTGCAACCATTTTTTCAGCCTTCCTTGAGCCAATTCAACGATCTACACCTTCTCCCCACTCCATCCACCAGTCCATGGGGCACTTCAGACCCCTATCCTACCTCCACATCCATTCCTTCATCTTCCCTCACTCATCCATCCTCCAAAATCCCATTTCTAAACATCCTATAGAAATTTCTGAACATCTTGTAGAAATTCCTGAACATCCTGTAGAACCCCTGCACACTTCCTATAGAAGCTGACAAATGAGGTTCTTGGTAGCCAAACTTTGTGAAACTCTCTGGAAGGGTGTTAGGGACTCCTTAAACCCTCTCTGAACCTTCCCGACCTCTTCCAAGCATTTATCCTCGTTGATCCACCCCTGCACAGTCAAGAACAGTGAAAGCATATGCATGATGAAACTGACAACTTAATCAAAAATACAAAAAGATGTTTTCTTCAGATAGAGGTAGTCTAGACACATGTATTTTACCTTCATAGAAGTAATGGCATCTCTTTCAGTAGTTTGCACTCTCTTCTTTACGTCAGTAGGACTAGCTGGTAGAATTAGGGTTTGCTAGGGTTTGCGCTTTCCTTCAGTTTTTCAATCTCTTTTTGCAAATAGGTTAGCTTCCTTCAAGACTAGCTTCCATCCATCAGTTAGCAAGCTTCTTCTCAAAGCTCATAGAAGTTGGCTTGAGCCCCTAGCGGACTTGTGCCAGCTGACCAAGTGACAACTGCGGCAAGAGCTAGTACTTGTGCATACAGCACCATCGCTTCCAAGTTTGTTACGAACTACCGGGTTGATAAAATTAAAGAAGGGAGTCCCAGGAGTTGCAGCATTATTACTGCAATACTGGAGCCCACCATCTTTTTGGCGCCGTTGCCGGGGAAGCATTAGAGTATTGGTGATTGTTGCTTTTCTTCCATTTTCTCCCACAGCCTTCTGCTAAGTAGTTTATTTCATTTCCATTCTGCAATTTCATTATCGCAAAAGTAGAGTAGACATTTCCTGCTTTCATAGATTAGCATCTAAATTCCGCAATTTCAATTCTGCAAGCATAGCTTAGCATTTCAATTCCGCAATTTCAATTCTGCAAGCGTAGCTTAGCATTTTGATTCCGCAATTTCAATTCTGCAAAGTAGATTAGTCCTTTCCTGTTTTCATTTTCATTCCACACTTTCATTTAAGCAAGATAGTTAGTTGCAGTGCAATCTATTTCAGTTTTGCAGGTACCAGCAGAGAAAAAACAAAAGCAACCAAAAGTCTTTCCATTTCATGCCTCGTAGGAACAGAGATAAAACCGACAAATTCTTACCCAACACCCCCACCACATCACTGAGTCAACCTTCTCTCCTCTGGTGACAGTGAGCCAGAAGAACCTATAGGTGAACCTCCTGAGATGTATGAAGATCCTATAACAGAAGAAGAGTTAGAGAACGCTCCATCTGAAGCCATGGCTGAAAATCGAAACGGTAGAAGAGAAGATGAGAGAATAGAAGGTGCCTTTCCTATCCGAGAGACCAATGGAGACATGAAAATGAAAAGCACAAGTCCCTCAGCTTTACCTCACTTCCATGGATTGACTACTAAAGACCCTGATACCTTCCTATTTGAGTTTGCTGTCCTTTGTCGAACTTACGACTATGTTGAGGACGAGCAAAAGTTGAAACTCTTTCCCTCTACCCTCAAGGACGCAGCGTTACGCTGGTTCACGGGGTTACCTGGAAACAGTATCACCACTTGGGCTTAGATGCAGCAAGCTTTCAATGCCAAATACCGGGACTACTGTAGGTCCAACGAAACCAAGGGAGAAAATTTTCGGATGACCATGGGAAGCGATGAGTCTTTAGAAAATTACGAGGAAAGGTTCCAACTTAGTTATAAATGGGCCAGGTGCACACTTGACCCGGAATCTCTAAAGCTGGTTCTGCTCTGAGGAGTCCCTGAAGACCTCCTAGACACCCTTCACATGCTGGCTAGAGGGGACATCTACCAACTACCTTATGAGGACATAAAGACCGTGTTTAGAAACCATTCTAGGGCGGCCCGGAAGAGAGGTAGGGGGAATCCACTTTCAGCTAGTACCACCTTCTCCAAGCATGAGTTTGCTAACCAAATGGAAGACCTCAAGAGTGAGATGAGACAGACTATTGCCATGCAACTTGATACCTTCCGAATTCAGCAAAAGAAAGAGGAAGCTGAGAGGGCTTTGGACATTTTTTTTCCTAGATGCACGAGGAAGCATCTTAAGAATGAGTGCCCATTGCACTCAGTAGAGGTATGTTTCGTTTGTGAGGAATACCACCCCACCAACCATTGCCCTACCTTGCCTGGATTTAAAGCCATGTACCTAGGGACTGAAGCTGCTACTGAACCTCTCTACTTCCTCAACCAAAGGAGGCCACATGGGCCTAGACCTTACCAGCAGGGGATGCAAGGGACATCCCAAGCTTATTATAACCCGAACCAAGCCGCTCATATACCTTCTTGGGCCCCCCCTGCTCATCCTTCCTGGTCCGCACCTCCTCCGTGGTCTTACCCATCTCCATACCATACTCAACCTACTCCTCATTCGTTTCACTCACATGCCCAGCCACAACCTCAGTGGAATGCACCTCAACCGGGGTGGAGGCCTCAACACAACCCTCCTCCCGCCATTTTTCCTCCACCACCATCTCAACCACAACCGTTACCTCCTGCTCCTCCAAGACAACCCCAGATGCCTGCTCAACCGAACCCGAACCCCAACAACAGACAGGCCCAACAGGTATATACTGGGGAGACAACATGCCCTACCTATGCTGTGGAGATCCAGGAGATCAACCTGCGATCTGGGAAGGTCCTTCTAGAGTGCCAACCTCCTCCCCCAAGTGAACTCCAAGCCATTCCACCCTTTCCTGAGCGACTCACAGTAACCACACAACCCAACCCAGAAGAAACTGAGCTTCTGGGAGAACTCAAGCAGTTGTGTGTGAAAATACCACTTCTCCAGGCAATAAAAGATGTACCGATATACAACAAATTGATTAATGAGAAGTGTTTCAGGCACCCAGGCAGGCAAAAGAGAGATGCCTCAACTATCAATGTCATAGGACAACTGTCTGATCTTATGTTGGGGAAAGTAATCTGTCCAAAGTATTTGGACCCTGGGAGTCCTGTAGTTGATGTTCACATCAATGGCACCATCATTCCCCACACCTTGATTGATCTAGGGGCCGCCATTAATGTGATGACCAGGGACACCATGCTTAAGCTCAACCTTCAGAGTTCCTTAAGGAAGACCTCGACAGTACTGCAGTTGGCAGATCGCTCCACCGTGACTCCCGAAGGGATTGTGGAAGATGTCTTGGTCTCTGTTGACTCCTGGGAGTACCCTGCGAACTTCTTGGTCCTTCAGCCAAAGGCAAAACTCACTGGATATCCCCTCATTTTGGGAAGGCCTTGGCTAGCTACTGCAGATGCTTATATCAGCTGTCGAGCAGGAAGCATGACCATAAAAAATGGGCCTATTTCCAAACAGCTGGTCCTATACTCTCTTGCCCATCCTCTACTAGAACATGACTTATCCCTCTGGTTGGAAGAAGGAGATGAGGATGAGGTCTACTCTGCACCATTATGCAAAGTGGAGGCCACCAAGGGAGGTCCTCAAACCGAGGATGATTTTATTGATTAATCCAAAATCCTCCCCCCGGTGCACTATCCTTGGAAGAGTTGGTGGAAGATACCCAAGCCAGTGCTTTAGTGGACCTATGTGTGACTAATCCGACCACTCCCAGAGTTAAGAATGTGGAGTTTGGCCCTGAAAGAACCTTAAAGATCAACTCCTCTCTCTCTCCCTCTCAGGAAAAGGAGCTATGTAGCCTCTTGAACCGCCATTTGGAGGCTTTTGCCTGGAGCTACAAGGAAATGAAAGGAATCCATCCTTCGGTCTGTACCCATCATATTTACATTAAAGAGGACTGTAAACCAGTCAGGCAACCTCAGAGGAGAATGAATCCAGCCCTTAAGGACATTGTTAAAGAAGAAGTGCAAAAAATGTTGGATGGAGGATTCATCTACCCCATCTCGGACAGCGAATGGGTTTCCCCTCTGGTGTTGGTACCCAAGAAAAATGGGAAGTGGAGAATCTGTGTAGACTACAGAGAACTGAACAAAGCCACCAAGAAAGACCACTTCCCTTTGCCTTTCATAGATCAAGTGTTGGATGGAATGGAAGGAAAGAAGTTTTTCTCTTTCCTAGATCGGTTCAGCGGGTATAATCAGATTCAAATCAGCCCGGAGGACCAAGATAAGACCACCTTCACTTGTCCATGGGGTACCTTTGCCTACCGAGTCCTTCCCTTTGGGCTATGCAATGCTCCTGCCACTTTCCAGAGAGCTGTACTGAGCATCTTTGCCAAGCTGGTTCATGATTCGGTGGAAATCTATATGGATGACTTTACTCCTTACGGGTCTAGCTGCCAAGAAGCCTTGTCCAACCTTGAAAAAGTTTTAAGCAAGTGCATTGAGATGAACCTGTCCCTCAGCCCTGAAAAATGTGAAAAGTTTTAAGCAATATAGTTAGTTGCAGTTCAATCTATTTCAGTTTTGCAGGAACCAGCAGAGAAAAAACAAAAGAAACCAAAAGTCTTTCCATTTCACGCCTCGTAGGAACAGAGATAAAACCGACAAATTCTTACGCAAAACCCCCACCACATCACTGAGTCAACCTTCTCTCTTCTCTGGTGACAGTGAGCCAGAAGAACCTATAGGTGGACCTCCTGAGATATACGAAGATCCTATAACAAAAGAAGAGTTAGAGAACGCTCCATCTGAAGCCATGGTTGAAAACCGAAATGGTGGAAGAGAAGATGAGAGAATAGAAGGTGCCTTTCCTATCCGAGAGACCAATGGAGACATGAAAATGAAAAGCACAAGTCCCTCAGCTTTACCTCACTTCCATGGATTGACTACTGAAGACCCTGATACCTTCCTGTTTGAGTTTGCTGTCCTTTGTTGAACTTACGACTATGCTGAGGATGAGCAAAAGTTGAAACTCTTTCCCTCTACCCTCAAGGACGCAGCATTACGCTGGTTCATGGGGTTACCTGGAAACAGTATCACCACTTGGGCTTAGATGCAATAAGCTTTCAATGCCAAATACCGGGACTACTGTAGGTCCAAGGAAACCAAGGGAGAAGTCTTTCGGATGACCATGGGAAGCGATGAGTCTTTAGAAGATTACGAGGAAAGGTTCCAACTTAGTTATAAACGGGCCAGGTGCACACTTGACCCGGAATCTCTGAAGCTGGTTCTGCTCTGTAGCTCTCTGCGCTATAGCTCTCTCTGCCGCTTTATCCGCATCCCTCTCTACCCACATTCGCCAGTCCTGCTACCCCTCATCGGGGCTCCTGTAGCAAGGTCTAATGAAAGAGGTTGGGTACCTTGAGGATCCTGCCCCTCATCGTCTGTAGTCCATCTAACTACAGCTCAATGTCTCCCCACTTTCTCTCAAGTGGTGTGCGTGCACTCATGGCACACAGAACAAAAAGGATCCTGGCCTTCTAGATGACAAAGTTGGATGCCTCATCCAACCTGTCCTGATCCCTCAACCCATTCATGGCCATCTCTTTGCTCTTCTTGTTGACTCCTCCGAGTCTCTTTACTTGCCACCTGGAAATTCTCTGTTCGACTCCTGTTGAGTCTACTTCCCGTTTGGAAGTTCTCTGTTTGACTCCTCTTGAGTATACTTCCCGTCTAGAAGTTCTCGGTTCGACTCCTGTTGAGTCTCTCTACTTTCTGCCTGGAAGTTCTCGTTTCGACTCTTGTTGAGTCTCTCTACTTCCTGCCTGGAAGTTCTCGGTTCGACTCTTGCTGAGTCTCTCTACTTCTTGCCTGGAAGTTCTCAGTTCGACTGTTGCTAAGTCACTCTACTTCCTGTCTGGAAGTTCTCTTTTGGAGTCCCTCTGAGCCCCGATTTCCCACCTGGAAATCCTTCTGCCAACGTCAAGTTGCTCCTCTCTGATCGTCTGTGCAACAACACTGATCCAGATTCCTTGGCTAGAAATCCGCCTCGGCAATAACTCCCTTTACCTTGGCCTTTTCCTGTTTGGTACTATTCTGATTACAGTACCCCATTAGTTCCACTCTGCAACTTACACACAACCTCCTAAACCCTAGCAACTTGAAGGTTAGAGCTCCTAGGTTCTGCGCAATCCTGGCACCGGCAAATCAACTTCCTTAGCCAACTGCATCAACTCCCCTGGCCTTTTCATGGCTTTGCGTGAGTTTGTCTTTGCCTCCCTTAGCCTTTGTGCTGCGTCTTCTTGGCCCGAACTTGATGACGCAGGCACGTCAGCCCTTCCTTGCTGCTTCTCTGCTAGGAACAATTTCTGTCACTTAGGACAGATGTTTTATGTTGTTGTTGCTCTTCTCGGCTAATGTCCTTAGTTCTTCTATGATCTGTAACCACCCTCTGATACCATGTTGGAATTTCTAAGTCTAACCCATTAGAAATGTTGAAGTTTCTAAGTCTACTAGTTAGAAACCCTCCATGCACTTTACTGATTTATTCCTACGTACTTGTTTAGTTACTATTTTCCATGTAAATACTGAAAATAAATACTAGTGCATGCTCAACATATTACAGATCATCAACTGAAGGAAACAGAAACAAGCACACAAAATGACATTGTTATTTTTGGACCAATGTCCCCGGAAAAACCTAATGTGGGAAAACTGGTGTAGCTATCTAAGGGTTTTCTTATTAAGCAGTTTCAGAATACAATCTGGGTGCCAAATCCAACTTACCCAATAGAGAATGCCCTTGGAAGTAGTACCTCTCAGCTTGAGACGGATGTCTAGGCTGGAACCTTGGATAAACCCTCCCGCAACTCCTCAACTCCAATCTGCCCCAGAAACACCAGTGTCTGCCTCTCTGGATTGGGTTAGCCTCTCTCTGCCCAACACTGGCCTTGTGTCACCCTGAATCGTCATGAGTCAGCCTCAGGAGGCCCTGCGTCAGCTACGTTGGTCTCTTTGAAGCACTGCGCAACTCTTGGATGCCTTTGCGTGGTCCTGCGGGATCCTTGGCTGCTACTGCGCCACTATCTCTCGCTCCTGCGCTGATCTCTCGGCACTATCTCTTCTCCTATGTTTCTTTGTACTCACTGCCCCTCAGCTACAACTCCGACCAGTGATTCTATCTCTCTTAGCAAACCCCACTCTAGAGAATAGAATGATTGATCATCTGGTGTAATCTCGAAGTGACCCTGAAGCCCCCTCTTATACTTTTCTCGTTGACATATCAACGACTGAGATTAAATCCCTAATCAACGGCTAAGATTAGATTTGGCTTGATCCATGACTTTTGGACCATTCTAACATAGTTTATTGTTTTATATTAGTTCACATTAATATTTTAATTTCCCTAAGTTTAAACTTAAGGACTCCATTAGAAATATTAATTATTTTAATATCTCCCAAACTGTTTAGAAGCTTCCCAAACCCTTTCTAGGTTTTGGAGATCTCATGTGTCCCAAGCTCACCACAAAATTTCGCGGCTAGAGCACATCCGATGCTACCCCAAATCAACAAGAGAGAGTGCCCTTGTTGATTTGGATTGTGTTATGAACAGTACATACTACATAGTATAAGAGTGTTCAGTAACTTTAATATGTTAGTAATTTGAGCCAATTTAGAATAACTTAGTTTCAGAAATATAAGGGTGTTGGCTTCAACTGAAAATACACCCACTTATAATGTTAACCAGTAAACCTTTTTCGCTAAATGAAATTCAAGTGAATTTAAATGTATTTAAAGTTGAGTGTCAATGAATCATTCCATCCATGCTCAAACTATCATTGTGAAGACCGATTAGAATGTAAATCAACCAATGATATTTTAAAACTAATGCAACTCTAGAGGAATTTAACCATTGACATATTCTAGGCAGTAACCATCGATAGAAGCCCATATTGTCCTCGATTAACTTGTTACGTTTGCCACACATCTCCTGAGCTTCGGTGTTTTGGGACAATCCTCAATTCATTGTTTATATTTTCCATGCATCTCATTAGATTTAGAGTTTTGGAGTGGCAACGAATCAAGTTGGGGAGTCCACATGGATAGAGCTCTTGTGGAATACTTTAGGTTCCGCGCTCTGGTCATTAAACTCGATTTCGCTCTCTTTGTGCCCATGGGTACGATTGTGCTAGACAAATATGACAACTACAACAACTTGTTCGATGGGAACAACAAGGACCGTATCTCAACACATCACACTTGTTGGAGATTTCCTTGTCAGCCTGGAATAATCAAGAGGAGCACTGAAATATGTAAACTTTATCACTAGGAGATGCTCATCGATAGAAATGCCATTCTTTTCCCTATGGATTGAATGATGGGTCCTTTTTGCACAAGAGAAATGTCGCTTTCCCTCACAGGTTATCACATGGGCCAACTAAATACATCGAATCTCCCCATGAGAGTTTGAGTTTGTAAGGCGATGTTTTGAATATTCAAGCTACAATGCAATTAATTGATGTGGTCAGGGCATGTGTCTCCATTAGCAATTACTTCATGCACCGGCATATGAGAGAATATTCTTCTATGTTCTGCGGATTGGAGACCCACAAAAACACTTGGTATATACCCAAAATTGAAAACGATAGGTAGGCATATAAAAAGAACTAGTACAAGATAAGTCAACTTGCATATGCTTAGGCCTCATTATAGAGATTTTATATTTTCTCTTTTTTGCCTTCCCCTCACATTGCTCCGCCTCTGGATCAATTGTAGCTATTGTGGCTTCATCAATCGACGAGACTTCTGAACCTCTCTAGGGACGAATACTTAAAATGTTGCAATAGCTTATGGTACAAATCTTCACATATGAAGAGACATTTGGCTTATATTACCGAAACATGCACCTAGTAGTATACAACCAGTGACGATTTTGTAATTTACAGACATTGGATTGGCACTCTGCGTACTGCAATATTTAAATTGATCATAATATCTGGTAAAGAATATTATGAAGACAATATACTTACAAGACCACCAAAAATCTTCGACCATTTGATAAACGAAGGGAGCAATGTTTCGCAAATGATGTCAACTTAACATATGAATATACACTCGGCCATGGTGAGCCTCAACCTCGACAACACCATCAAGGTGTCCATGACATACTCTTTCAAAGCCTCCAGGTCATCCTTACCACCTCCCAATGGATCCTTAATGAAAAAACATTGGCTTACATGAAGCAATTCTTGGATTTCTTTCAGCAATGCATGTGCCCTTTTTGGTCAATCTATACCTCTATTTTGGCTACAAGGGAAACTGAGCAATGTCCCTTTGGACTATGCTCTCTTCTGACCCAACAATGGCGTGGTCGATTCCAAGACCAACATACACTACGAAAAAGTTTTTCTACACTTATATTGACGCTGAGTAGTATTTTAATTCTATTCAATGAATATGATATTTACCACAATTTGATACCATTGTTGGAAATTAATTCAACTTCTATTAAGAATGATGTACATATAAATGCAACACACAAACCCTTAGTTTCAACTTCCACGGTTTCATGGACATAGAGTAATCATCCACCATAACCCTAACAAATTAGGTGTCTAACAACAACTCTGAACCTTGCCGTAAGTCCAAGCCACGAAGTATGGTAGAATTGAATTTGAGGTTCAGTGTATCCTCACGGGTAAAGTAGAGAAACAAACTTAACTGACCAGATTTCGAGAGGAGGTTCTATGCACGAGTTGGACGATGATTGTAGCTAAGGGTTTGGAATTGTGATTTCAGCAGTAGGTGAAGATGTTTAGACCTCATTTTGAGATAGCCATATGCCGCACTCTGAAGTCTCTTTAGCAACCAAAGGTGCAAACCCATGGTGGATTGAGTAGGCTATTTTGAATCTAGATTTTAGGGCTTTCTTTAGGAGTAACTAAAGAGCTATCTTGGATATTTGGCACCATTGTAATGCATTTGTGAAACGTTTATGATAACATTTGTGGGTTTAATAATGGCCCCTTTTTCGATATCTTGGTGTACTTCTTTATGAGGATTATTGTATTGTGTGAATGTGACATAATATTGTAACATGACAATAATAATGTGATGATTGGACTCTTGCACACGAGAGGGAATGTTAATTGAAGATTGGTCATTATACTTGTGTTTTAATTACATGTTGGATTCCATAAACACAATATATGTAACATGTGAGTAAAGTGCTAGGAGTGTAATCTGGGAGACAAATATTCGTAAGTTGGTCACTGCAAGTGTAAGGAACCTCGTCGATGCCTCACGCTCAAAGGGCCTCGACACATTTTAACTCAAGGAACGCTTTGGGGGCATTACATAGTCAAAGCTTTTAAAAATGATGAAAAAGTTGCCCAGAGGGGTGGAAAGAGTAGGATGAGAGAAGGGTTAACTGTTGCCTCCATGATTGCTCCCTTTTTTCATCTATACACTAAGGATGACGGACCTCCATCAACTGGTTACATGGCCATGGCACCTTTCCTTGAAGACCTTCCCCTCCATTGCCATTATAATCAGAAGCACCTATGGATTGAAGGGTTGACCTAGGACATGTCACCTCCCCTTAGGGGCTCGAAAGAACCAATAGGGCTGATTATCTAGCCATCCTTAATAAAATTAGGGAGCATTTTTTTTTTTAACAGAAACGGTCGGGTGTTATTTATAAAAAGAGGTTGGGCGTGCCAAACGACCTCGAGTACAGACAAATGCGAGAAATCTGGCTCAATAGAGTCCTCTTGTTTTGGTTTTTGTATCTTGAGGTTAGCTGCTGAATTTTGTGCAGTTGGGAGGTTGAGTGATCCTTGCTTTGCTATTGTCGACTTAGTGCCTTGTCTTTCTTTCCTCTTTTCTTTGATACTTCGGTTCTTTCCTGGATTAAGATAAAACCCACTTAAACTATGTTCCATGGCCAAATTTCAAACCCGCATATATTAAAATGAATTTATTTCAAGCCTGTCTTATTCGTTGTACCCAGCTCCACATCAGGGTTAACCCCCGCCGTGATCAACATTCGATAGCTGTCAGATCTTCCCCCACCTAGATCCAACTCATATCGTGTCCATCTCTTTCCGAACTTTATCTCCTCAGGAGCACGTGATATGGGTGGTTTTGTATTGCCACGTGTCGACCCTTAAGTGGCATCGCGTCTGTTTCATAAAATATTGTGAAGCAACCAAAAGCTCTGCGATGAAACCTGCTTACCGCTCCCAGTGAAATAATTCCCCTCCTTTTGCTATGTGCGATGACCGTCAGTTCGATCCCGCCCAGATTCGACTCTTATCGCGTTCCTTGCTGCTCGAGCTTTAACCTGACCATTTCTATACCAAGCCCCACGACAAGGATAAGACCCCGCCATGAAAAGCGTGCGATGACCGTCAGATCATCCACCGCCCAGATCCGATGCTAATCACGTCCAATTTCTGTTCGACCTTTATCTCCACAGGAGCACGCGATAAGGGCGGTTTTGTCCTACGACGCGTCAGGCCGAAATGTACATAGCGTCTGATTCGTGAATTATTGCTCATCAGCCAAAAGCAGTGCGAAAAATACTGCTTACCACTCCCCGCATCTCTAACCCCCAGCTTTTCCAGCTCGTGGTGGCCGTCGGATCATCCCCCGCCCTGAGCCTACTCATCTCGACCATTGAAGCCTTCTTCTGTATGAAATCCTTTCTGTGCCCTGTTATTACTCTCATCCTTGTTGGCCCATGCGGAAAGCCGAAGACCTGTCCAGAAGTGAGCCACTCTTTCACGACAGTGGAAGTTTGTCTGTGCCAGCCTTTGTTCTACGAGAATCTCTCCTTGATCGACTCTTCTATTTTGTTAAGGAATTGGGTGCCTTTTAGCTTCTTCGTCATTGTTCACCAACATACCTTGAGCTAGAAGACATCCTTTGTTAGCCATTATATTAGCTTCCTTGTTCCGAGCTCGCAGGACATGGTAGAATGAGCAGGATGTGAAGTTTTGAGTCAACTTTCGTATTCTTTCTAGGGTCTTGTTTAGAGCAGAGCTATTGAGTTGGTTGTCCTTATTAAGGGTTTCAATCAGGATTTCAGAGTCCCCGAAGATTTTAAGGTTTTCTCCTATGTTCCTTTGAGCCAGCTGACACGCTTTGAGCAGGCTTAGGATCTTGGCCTGGTTGTTGGTGCTATGACCTAGTCCCCAACTGTTGCTGTCCTGTTTTTGTCCATCTGTGGAGTAAATTATTCCTCCTGCCCCAGATATCCCCGAGTTTACTTTGGAGGCTTCGTTGAAGAAAATCGTGACATTTCCCTGATTTTTCCACCATTTTTTGAAGTCTGCTTCAAAGATCCGAAGACGCCACTCTGGGTTATGGCTTGGCAAGTGGATATTCTTCTTGATGCTTGCCTGTCTCAGGGACTCACCTAGCCAGTTGAGCTCTTTAGGGAGTAGGGAATTGTCTGACAACAAGGCTTTGGCCTTGTAAAAGTTTCTAGCAACAAGGCTTTGGCCTTGGAAATTACTGTGTTGGTGGGTTGAAGTCTGTTGTTAAAGATGGCTTCATTCCTAGCCAACCAGATTCCCTAGTAGATATATTTTGGGACTGCATTCTAGATTTTAGTCCAAGTTGAGTTGTTGTTCAAAGAATGTGGATATCGATCTTTCCAAGATGCGAAAAGACTAACCACTGAAGATTGTTGACGGATTTGGGCGTTGAGCCCCATGATTGCTTGCAACTAGGCCTCTTGAGAAAAGGGTCAGTGAATGAACATGTGATCGATTGTTTCCTGGTACTTGCAGCAGAGAGGGCATCTGTGTGGACCTATGATTCCTCTTTTCTCTAAGTTTTGCCCAGTGAGGGTCCTTCTGTGCACGAGAGTCTAGCAGAAGAAGTTGATTTTTGGGAGTCCAAATGGGTCCCAAATATGCTGCCAAAGCTTTGTAGTGTGGATTTGATGTTGTTGTTCTTGGAGAGCTGTAAAACCCAGCCGAGTTGAGTAAGTTCTGGTCTTACTCCAGCCCCACTTATTCTTCGAATGCAGGTGCACAGGAGCCAGATTTGTGAGTTTATCTAATAATCGGTGAGGTTGAGGGAGCATCCAATTAGGGGGGCGATGTAGGTCCTAGTTACTCCAGTTCCCTGCTGAATCCCATGTGCAAATGGCAACAAGATTGTGGATACCTTTTTCGGTGATCCAGTTACGCAAGTCTGCTATATCTGGTGCCAGGCTTAGGGGTTCGAGACCCATGATCTTGTCCTCCCATAGTATAATTCTTTTCCCATTTCCTAGAATTCTGTAGAGTTGTTCTTTGAAGAAGTTCTAGCCTTGGCTGCCCAACTTCCACAATGTGGTTCCTTTGTGTGAAGCTCCTTCATCCATATTCTTTATTGAGAGTCTGTGTAGATATTTTTTAATTAGAAGTTGACTTACAGGGTGTCTTTGGTTTGAGAAGATTTTCTAAAGGATCTTCCCTCCCATTGCTAGATTGGCCAACACAGGATCTCTTACTTGAAGTCCACCTTCAGGTATTGGCCTTTTCACTATGTCCCAGCTTACTATGAAATTTTTTTTGGTTCCCCTTTCCTCCTTGCCGTAGAAAATTTTGAATTAGCTTTGCTAACTAATCAATGATCATTTTTGG
Organism: Pinus taeda; assembly: GCA_000404065.3. Taxonomy (NCBI): domain Eukaryota; kingdom Viridiplantae; phylum Streptophyta; class Pinopsida; order Pinales; family Pinaceae; genus Pinus; species Pinus taeda. The sequence continues at coordinate 18,066 of APFE031070882.1, forward strand.
AGCTATAAACGGAAAGAGGCCTGGTAGATAGAAAGGGATGAGAGGACTGACTTGACCTGAGTGAGCTTCCTAGTTGTGGTAAGCCACTGTCTGCCCCAAGCAGTGATTTTTGCCTTGATTTTATTGATAATTTCCATCCAGTGAGGGGCCTTAGTAGTGCCCAAGGTTAAAGGCAGACCAAGATACTTGAATTTTTCCCAAGAAACATATCTGGTGAACCCTAGGGCTTGGGAAATCCTGAGAATAGATTGCTGGTCTAAAGCCCAGTCGTACACTGCATTTTTCTATTATTGACCATAGCTCTGGAGACACTGCAGAAGCTTTGGATTACTTCGTTGAAGGCTCTTGCTATTTTAATAGAGGCTCCTCCCAAAAGGATAGAGTCGTTTGTGAACAGGGCATGGTTGATTGGGGTGGTTCTGGGTATCGCCCTAATGCCAAGAAGTGTCCCGTTGAGCTTCTCATCAGAGAGCTTTCGGCTTATTAGAGAGTCTGCCGTCATAATATACAGGAAGGGGGACAAAGGGCAGCCTTGCGTGATTCCCCTTGTAGCTTTGAAGTAAATTGCAGGTCTACCATTTACTAGGGGGGCTATCCAAGGTTCTCCAACGCATGCTTTAATCAAATTAACGAATTCAGAATTGAAACCAAATGCATAAAGAACTTGGAGAAGGAAGGAATGTCTTACTCTATCGAAGGCGTTTGCCATGTCCAATTTGATGAGCATACCTTGCTCTTCGCGCTGGTGGTTGGAATGGATGATTTCATGCACCAGTATCACATTGTCCAGGATATGACTTCCTTTGACAAACCCTCCTTGATTGGGAGAGATGAGTTTATTCTATTAGCAAGTAGCTTGGTGAGAATTTTGTAGGACGCGTTGCAAGCGAGATTGGTCTGAATATGTCGAATGTCTCCGGGTTGGCTTCTTTGGGAATTAGGGCTAGGAAGGTGGAGTCTGTGCTTCCTCCCACTTTGGATTTTCAAAGGAATCCTTTGATCATTCGGTACAAATCAACCTTGATGATATCCTAGCAGAGTTTATAGAAGTGTATTGAGAATCCATCTGGACCTGGGGCTTTGTTTGGTTCGATCTTCCATATGACATTGCTGATTTCTTCTTCAGTGAATGGCTTCAGGAGAGTTGCATTGTCCTCCTCGTTAACCATCCTTGGAATGTTCTTGGGGAAGTCATGAGCTTCCTCATTATCCTCCATGCCTTCTTCTTTGAACATCAGCTGAAAATGAGAGGTTGCCCCTTGTTTTATCAGAGTTGTGCCTTTAAGAATAGTCCCATCTGGCAAGGTGATTTCAGTGATGTGGTTTCTAAAGAGGCGGGTACGAATTTGCTTGTGGAAGAAGGCTGTATTCTTATCTCCAGACGCAAGCCAGAGATTGTGTGACTTGAGCCTCAAATATTCTTCCTCTTCTCTATATGTCCGAAGGGTGCTGATTTGGTGTTCTTGCTCCCTATGAATTTCTGCTCTATTTATGTCTCGAGTCTCTAGGCCCATTTGGAGATCCAGCGACTGCTTTGTGCTTTGTTTTCTTTGGGTAGTGGGAGAGATTGTGGACTTTTTTTTCGATTGCTTCAGGACTGTTTTGGTGGCTTTTATCTTTCGCTCCCATACATAGCTGGGCGATCCTTGAACATGAATGGATCAAGCCTTATTCACTGTATACAAAAACCCTTCCTTGTTTACCCATAGTGGGCTGAACCAGAAGGGGATTGGTCCCGGGTTTTCTTCTTTTTCCATCAGGAGGAGGATGGGTTTATGATCTGAGTTCTACTTTGGCAGAATTTTTGTGGAAATGATCATCTTCTCGGAGAGGAAGGAACTCTGAAGAAGGAATCTGTCCAGCCTGGCTGAGATATGCTCCTCCCCTATCCTGTTATTTGTCTAGGTGTAAGTCCATTAAATCCCATAGCTGAATCAGGTTTTCCACTAAGGGGAGGAAGCGATCTCTACTGCTGGTTCCTCCTCTTTTTTCCTTTGGGTCTAGGATTAGATTGTGGTCTCCAGCAATAATTATATTATTGAGGGAGTAAGCTTTCAAAAAACCAGTCAGGGTTTGCCAACATTGTTCCTTTTCTACATGGAGTACAGGAACATAGAGATCAAAGAGAGCGGTGTTTATCTTACTTGGTAGGTGTTGGAGTTCGGTGTAAATCTAGTGCTGCGTCTGAAAGGAGCTCTCAAGCTAGAATTTGTCAGCCTCCCAGAGAGTGGCTAGCCTGCTGCATGTACGTCTAGCACTTATCGCTTTTCTAGCCTTTGATTTCCATTTTGCTTTGCTGAGTTCCAGAAGGACTTCTCCTTCTATTTTAGTCTCTTGGAGCATGATGATCTCGGGAAGTTTTGACTTTAATATGCTCTTGACTGCTTTAGCTTTTGATGGGTTCCCCAGTCCTCTGCAATTCCAAGAGACTAATCGCATTATTTACTGGTAGGGGTTGGGGCAGCACCTCGCTTGGGAGGCCTAGTTCTAGTATTTCTGCTGATAGACATCTCTATAGTGGCTTGACTACCTTGCATTTTTTGTCTCTCTGCTTCTTCTTCTCTGGCCTCTCTGTGGGATTTCCTCCCCACTCATTTTAAGGGCCTCTCATATGTTTCATCTTTCGAGGATCCCGATGTCTCAGGGGTCTTCTTTCTTGTCATATTTGCATAGGTAGAGGAACTAGAGGCACCTTTTGGGGTTTGGACTAGTTCCTCTTGTCTTTTGCTTTCTTCCATGTTGATTGCCTGCTGTTCAATCCCTTTATCTGCTGGATCTTGGGATTCTTCTGGTGTGCTGAGAATATCAAAGGGGTTGGTTGATATGTCTGCTATTGGAGGGACTGAACTTCCTTCTGCTTGGGGTTCTGGAGGAGCAACCCTCCCAGAGGTGATTGCTTTCCCTTCATTCTTGTTAGTCTGCTTGTTTGGTCCTGATTTCTAGACCTTAGTCCATTGATCTCCCTTCTCTTTCTCAACTAGATCCTCTGATTTCTTTTCACAATGCTTAGCAAAGCGCTTGTAGTCATGGTAGTGTCTGCATTTAAATGGTAGTTGCTCGTAATCTAGCTCACTTGTATGTGTGACCAATCAACCATCGTGAGTTTAATGGCTTCAGGGAGACCTTCCTCTAGGTCTACTTCTACACAAATTCTAGCACAGGAATACTGGTCTCTTCTTTCTGCTCGATCGATGTATTTTCCTAGCTTGTTGCCTATCGTTTCCAAGGATTTAGTCTTCCAGCAGTGAAGAGGAAGGTGGGGCATTCTAAGCCAGACCGGAACGGACGAGGGCACATCCAGGGTCGAGTCGAAGTCTGGAGTCCATTGATTCAGATATAGTCCCTGAGGCCCCATGAAATAACGACCGTTTCTGAATATTAGGTTTCTGTCTTCTGTTCCTTCGAAAACAAAAACAAAGAAGCCTTTCCCGACGAAATGGCTTTTTATTCCTTCTTTGACCAGTGATCGCTAGTTCCTTTGAACCCAGGCTTCTACCGCTTTTGGCGAGGGCCATAAACCTGTGAACTGGTCAATAAGCCCTTTTTCTGCTAGGTTTAAAGCCGCTTTGCAGGGCTCTTCAGTAGGCAGAGCAACTGTGGGGATGGATGCCATTTTTTTCACAAACTTCTGTTGGTTTTCGGTTGCTGGCCTTCTATTGCAAGCTGCAACCAGATCCCGAAATGTTGCTAGCTCAGGTGGCAAGGGAGTTTTCTTCTCGCGGCCCCCTCCTGGGGCCATGGCTCTGTAGCTTCGAGCAATCTCGAGGTTGGATGTGTCTCTTTGCGCACTCCCTTGGCTTCTCTGTTGTTATTTTTATTGCATCCCCCTATTGTTATTATTGTTAGGGAGCAATTTTATGGGACTACTTGTCGCACAAATTGTCATGACAACGCTCAGACTGGGGGTTGTCACTCTGATACCAGTACTTGATTGATTTTAGGAATTAATGTACCAGTGCCTTATGGAGTTAATGATTAAATGATTATTTGTTAAATGTTGCAGAAATATAAACCCCGTAAAACGATCATTTATCATCAAATCACCCAAGCAGAATGCAAGATATTCAATAGACGCACAATGCCTTAATAAGGATCCAACAATTAAAATTTAAAAGATAAAAAAGCTTTAAGCAACCATGAAATTTAAACGCTGACCAGATTTCAAATAGTTAATCTCCAGATATAAACATTTAAAGCACATTTAACTATACCATAACAGAAAGAAGACTTTAAAAGGAATTTCCAATTTCAAATTAGTCTTTTTTCATAATTTTTTTTTATATATTTTTATGTTTTTATAAAATTATAAGCTAAAAATCAAAATAGAACAATTAAAATCCTAAATTAAAAAACCAAAGTCTAATCTAGAATCCTAAAAGAAGCCTTTTGTGATTTTATAATTTTAAATTTAAAACTAAACTAAAATCTAAAATATATGAAAAGTGAAATTTATGAAGTCTAAAATCTAAATAAATAGAACTTTTAAATCTAAATGAAAAGCCAAATAAAGATCTAACTAATAAAATGACTCGAATATATTAAACCCCAGACTAAATTAAAATGGATATATAAAAAAAAATGGAAAACTAAAACACAACCCAAATACTCATACGCTAAATAAAAATAAAAAAAGGGAACGAGTTTGCTGTTTGCTTGTCGTATGCAGGGGCGTGTGAGGAGTAGAGAACGGAGGAAAAGAGGGCTCGATGGATTGTGTGAGGGTTATGTGCAGGTCCATAATGGAGCAGAAAGGGACTGCGTGGGACAAGCTAAATGTCTAGAGCAATGGCAGCAGTGTAGGAAGAAAACGTGAGAGAGAAGAGAGATGCGTTGGGTTTGCAGGTTTTTTGGTTTCTCTTGAAGAGATTAACGCTTGAACGGAGTTTAGATAGCATCGTAGGGAGCAGATGGGAAAGACGCAGGGTGGTGCAAGTGTGGCAGAGAGAACCAAACGAAGCGATGGGGGCTGGACGGTTGTAGCGTAGGAATAGCAACACGCAGATAGCAATGATCCAATGACAACGAAGGGTGAAAGAGGATGAGATTAGGCAGTGATGAGAAGGACAGCGAAAACGCGTTTAGTTGCTGACTGCAGGTTTGCGTGAAAAGAACACGTGCATGTCCAAGGTCCAGGGCAGTGATACTAGCAAGGGTTTTAAGAAAAAAATTCGAAAATTTTTCTTGCAAAAATGAAACCCCGGGTAGCAGAGAAACTAAAATTGGCGGCCCAGAAATCCCAGGATCCCACAGCATAAATATTTTTTCGAAAATTTCTGTCAAAATGAAATCCCAGGCAGCAAACAGATAGCTTGGAAAAACCCTCGAACCTGCAAATTCTCTACTAAATTTTAAATTGCCCTGCATTCAAAATTGTCTAATGAAAACCCTGAATTTTTTTAAAGATTTGTACCTGCAACCTGCAATGGCAAAAATAGAACACCAAGAAGTAAAATGTGAAAGAAACAAACCAGATTTTGACTCTTAACTAGCCAGATTTGTCAATACTTCACAGTGATATTTTCAGAATTTTAAACTTAATGTGAGATACTTCAGAAAACCCTTCTTGCATTCATAAGAAAATTTGAAATGATAAGCCCGGGATTAAAATTGGCTGGGCTCTTTTAGAAAACGCAATCTGGGAGTTGGTTGGTTTAGCCGAGAACTTCCCCTAATGCCCGATAAACTCAAAACTAAGATTTCCTGCACAGCTTAAAATCAACCATTAACATAGAGGGAGAAAACAATAGCGAAATTCAGATCAAATGGAGATACCTTCCATTATATTTCAGAAATTAAACTATCATTCAAACCCCAGAGATCAGACAAGACACCTGTGCCTATATCAATCTTTATCAAGCTATTATCAATGGCTGAAAAGAAAATTATGCAGAAAAATAAAACATCTTACAGTGTTTCTAGAAGAGTAACACCAGCAAGATTTTCAACCCCAAAGTCTTTCTTTATTGCACAAAAAATGACTACAAGAGAGCTTTCTTTAGCACAAGACTCACAGATCGAATCTAATCTCAAATGACCCCTTACACCCTATTTAAAGGAAAAATTCCCAACGAATAGTTCGAGTGATCCATGTCAAACTAATCTCAACTGTCGATAAGGATCAAAATCCCTTTTAATTTCATCCGTCCAATTTTTAAATGCATTTTAATATATTTAAAAATTAAAATTCTGCATTTATTTACTCAAAACTTTGACTTACTATTATTTTATTTT
>APFE031070891.1:23609-49627 GCA_000404065.3 Pinus taeda
CATATTGTTATTACTGTGCCCCATAGAATCCCTCTATTGTTATTTTTGTGCCTTTATATTATTATTGTTAGGTCGGCTTGGTTATATTGTGACTCCTTAGACTCCTATATATAGAAAGGAGGTCTTGTCATTTGAATCATCAAAGAATAATTCATTTGTGTAATGTAAAGGAGGTTGCCCCCTTGAAGAGGCTGAATTCTAAGGCATTCATCTATCTTTTCTATCTTTTTGTGTGCTGGTTTCATAACAATACCCCTCATGGAAAATGCACCATATGAACCAAAACCAACAAAATTCATCAAATATAAATCTATTTATGCTAAAAGAGTTCTCACTAGATCATACATACATTGAGTTATTCCATCCTGTATTTGAATCAAACATATAACTTTGTTAAAAATTGAACTCTTCTATTCGTCAATTATGTAATACAAACAATCAATTGGTGTTCCATAATTTGATCAGTGCTTTCATAAACTAATATTGAGTAAAATGGGCTATGTAAAATCTCCTCTTTTAGTTTGTTCTAATACACCTCTTTAGCAACTTGAAGAAACTCTTTTCTTGGTGTGGTATTTGTGTATGCAGAATATTCAACTATTAGAAGCATGTGTGGAGTGCATTTATACCTATTCAAGTCACATATTGACTTATACATTTCTAAATATAAATCATGTATAGAAAAAACATACGTGTTTCCAATCACTGATATATTTCTCTCTTTCTCAACATTACTATTAGTTCTACCTGTTTAGTGATTGGAATATTTCTTCGTTTGCTTTTTCCCTCGAAAAGTTGTAAAAAACAATTATGAGCTTTTGATTTTCCATGGCCACTTAGACCACTAACCTGAAGAGTGGTAGTTCCCTCTTTTGCAAATGAAGTCTCACTTTTAAATTTAACACATCAAGAACATTTTATCCTTTCATTACCATTACAATATTTTGCAACATAAACCTAGGGAAATCTTGTATTTCATTTAGATTTGAATATTATTTGTGTTTCTTTGATGAGTTTTCTCTTACAACAAGCTCTACACTATTTGATTCATCATATTCATGTAGATGAGCATCAACTTCATTTTGAATATTACATGGTTGATTAGAATTTTGTGCAAGGCCAAATGATTCAACAATTGACAACTACTTTTATCCTTCTTAGGATGACCAATAGGAGACATTTTTCAAGATTTATAAGTATTAAATAAATAAAAACAATAGAATAAGTAAATACATAAATTAAAAATCCCTTAGCAAGAATGAGATAGACAAAATTCAAGCTTAGCAAGATGCCATAGGATTTGACTATAGATTTCTTGATAGGTTATTCATTGCTTTGTTGAATTAATTTTTGTAATGTTCAAAGAAACCTATAGATTTATGATAGAGAACAAAGGCTTCATGAAAAATGGTACTTGGACAAGAAATCCATATGGATTTAAGCAACGATGCAAAACATGCAAGAGTTTGAATGAGAGTGGTATAGTTGTGGAGTCCAATACCATCGATATAAGATATATATTCCTTTCATAGTTGGTAGATTCATATAATTGTGACAATACAAATTTCCACCATTAACAATGTAGAAAACAACTCCAACACCCATGCCTGGGATGGAAGGATATGGAAAGCAGATGCATTCAGTTTATCTAGCCACAATGTTGATTTGGTGTGTGGATTCTATTGTGCCTAGGATACATTGTGTGACCACAAAGGCTACCATTGCTTCAAGTATCTAGCCGCAATGTCGATTTGGTGTGTGGATTCTATTGTGCCTAGGATACATTGTGTGACCACAAAGGCTACCATTACTTCAAAGAGTGTTGCATTAAAGAATCTATAGAATGAAAAAGCAAATGCTAATAAAGATATGAGGAGGATAATGAAGAATACCTTATAGTCTAGCTTCAAACGATAACTTTCCTTTTGTAGATGATGGGTTGCAATTCAAATGAAAATGGGAAAAATGGATGCAGGGAAAGAGCACACAAGGATAATTGGGGAGGAGCGAGAGCACGCATAGAGTTATTGAATGGGTATTCAATGTGCTTCTCCACCTTGTGCTAGCTGTAACAGTACCATGACTATTACATGTCTTATTTTTGCAGGTTATATTATGTTGGCATAAGTTGGGGGCCTCAAGGTCTCCAAATCATGACATAACTATTAAATCCTATGAGGTCATGTGGACTTCGATTGGTCTCTACTACGAAATTGTTACTAGTTAGAATGATTTATGCGCTAGTCCAGACACGAAATTCTCATAAACTTAAAATGCTATTGACAGGTTATTAAAAATATTTCTCTTCTTTTGAAATATAGAAATTTAATTGCCCTAGTCCAGGCTCAAATTCTTGTAAACTTAAAATATTATTGACAAAGTTATCAAAAATATTTATCTTCTTTTGAAATATATAAATTTAATTGCCCTAGTCGAGACTCAAATTCTGGTAAACTTAAAATACTATTGATAGGTTCTTAAAAATATTTCCCTTCTTTTGAAATATTGAAATTTAATTTCCCTCGTCGAGACTATGGTAAACTTAAAATATTATTGATAGGTTATTAAAAATATTTCCCTTCTTTTGAAATATAGAAATTTAATTGCCCTTGTCCAGACTCAAATTCCAGTGAACTTTAAATATTATTGACAAGTTATTAAAAATAATTTAATCTCACCAAATATTATTGACAGGATATTAAAAATATTCCCTTTCTTTCAAAATATAGGAATTTAATATAACTTTTGTAATTGACTAATAATTTTGATATTTTAAAATTTTTACTTAGTGTAAATTTTTTCTTGCCCTTTTAGGAAGGGCCAAGAGCCCAAAGAAGTAATCAACGTCCGGCGATCACAGGCCATACATTCGATTCAAATACTCTACGCTGCCCTCAATAATGAAATATGAAGCATTTCTAGGTGTTTATCTTGATTCAAGGTGAATATGAGCAGATGATGCTCTGTCTAGGCTGGCCTTGTAATGCAGGGTCCGCAAGTAGACGAAAAAGAAACATAAAAGGTCTGTGAATTAATGAGGGTCGGAAGACAAATTACATGGAACATAGCCTTTTTCAGTATGAAAAAAGCAAGATTTGTATTAATATCAGATAAGTCACATACTACATATACTCTGGCTGAAACATGAAACTAATACATAGACTTAGAAGTCTATAAGCAGTCCTCATCATAAACATTATCTCCTAAAAGCATGTAAGGAGGGAAGAGAAACAGAGATATGTGACTAAACATTGCAATATATATGAAATTAGAAAGGATGACCAACATTTTGGCAATAAATAGATAAGGCCCTATTATATGAATATCACCTGTAGAGATGTAAAACATGCATTGTGAAGGAAACAGTTTCCAGGACACAAAAACAGGGGGAAGAGATAAACAACAAAACAGATTATGTACCAGGAAGGTAAAAATCCTCAATTTGGTATGTGTTACCACCCAAGAGTATATCCATTTTCGATTTGCCCAGTTGAGATAGAAGCCCTTTCTTTGACAAACTGTCTGCGTATGTATTTTGTGATCTGCCCACATGTTGTATATAATAATCCTTTTTCCTTTTCCATAAATAATCTATTATGTTCATCCATCCTGTTAGCAAATGATTCTTTCTGGAAAGTTTGCCAGTGACATGATCAATTATAATTTTAGAATAACCATAGATCTGAAGAAACATAATGTTTAAAAAGGTGCTAAACTGTAGGAGACTTGAGAGTGCCATTGCCTCAGCTTTGTTGTTTGTTCCTTTCCCACCATTCCAGTGAATGGAAAAATTCTGATCTTCATTCATGGAATGAATATACCACAAGCACACATATCCTTTTATGCTGCCCCATCAAAAAACGCTCTAGGGAAGCTCATATGGAGAATTTTATATTCCCTGATTTTTTTTATTTTTATGTAGTATGATCTTAGGAGGAAGAGAATTATAAAGAGAGATTATCTTCTCAAATACTGAATGAAAATCTTCCTGTCTATTTTGGAACAAAAACTTGTTCCTCAATTTACAGATTGACCAAAAAAAAAGTTGTGGAATGGGTCTCCATGATGCTTTCTGAGTACTCCACCATTCAAGTGAATCTTTCAGAAAGGAATGTAACACAAAACTAAAGCCAAAATAAGATGATAGGTTCCTCCATAGCTGAAGGGTGAAGCTGCATTTAAGGAACATGTGATAGTTATTTTCCCCCTCCACTTTACATATTAGGCATATACCCGGTCCTATCCATTTTCTCTTTTGCAGATTTTCCCATGTGAGATTTTTGTTATGGTACACTAGCCAGGAGAATATGATAATTTTGTTGGGGACCCCTGTTTTCCATAACGACAAAGGGAAAAAATAAACTGATAGAGAAAGTGTAAATCCTTCAATCCTATCCCAAGTTGTTCTTAAGGGGGGATGTTAGGATATTCCGACACATAGGAAATAGTTAAGTTCAACTTGGTCTAGTATAAGAGTTAGGTATAGAGTTAGGTAAAGTGTGTTTCTTTACCGTTGTACATTTTGTAACTTACAATCCGACGATCACGATATGTAGTGATCCGACTGTTCATTCTCTCCTCGGTATTACCGACACTTGATTCGTGGCTTGACACCCGATTGGTCCATGAATTCTATTTAAAGCGCATGGAGGGTCAGTTGTAGGTTCACCGTGCATGAGAGAAGCTTATGTAAATTTTCATTCTTTTATTAATAAATTGCCTGTAGTAGCCACGTTGGCGCAGGCCGTGGACTGTTTCCCTCTCTGAGGGTTTTAACCACGTCAAAATACTGGTGTATTGATCTGTGATATGTTTGTGAGCGGTGTCCTTTTGGTGTTCTATCTGAGGAACTTACCCTGTACATTCCTACACTTAGCACATATATTATCCTTCCCCCTTTTTCCTTTCCAGGTGAGAAAATCATGTGCTTAAGTATGGAAGAAACTGATATTCCTCATGATCATCAGAATCTTGTTCCATTGATAAGCTAAAATTCCTTTTAGGCCCAATTCTTGGGCTTCTTTCCAAATTGGAGAAGATCCCCGCCATCCTGCAATGACTTGACTCCAGATAAAGATCCCCAAACAATGGAAAACTTTTTTGATTTGAGGTGGTATATTGATATCTTCCCCTGCTCCCAATATAGGATCAAAACCTATATACACATTGTTTCCATTCTGTAAGCTCCAAGAGAGGTTTTGGAGGAAAAAAGACTCGATTTTACGAAAGCTCAGCCAGATGGCAGAGCCATGAGGAAACCTTATGGTACTTTTCCTGTACCAGAATGAGAAATATTTATTGCCCATGTACTTCTTCCTTATGGATTTAGTCCATAAGTTATCCCCAAAAATACTCCTCCATAGAGACTTACACAACAAAGTGACGCAGGTTAAACCTGCATAACCTAGAATCTTTCCCATTCTCATGCATATAAAAATTCATCTCAATAACTGCGCAAATAAAAACTCCAATTATGGGCAAGTAAATACACTATCATTTGCGGAAGCTTCATCTCACAATCATTTCACTATGATTGTAAAACCATTACATAAATAGAGAAATTCTCTTTCAAATATGACCTTATGGTTATGGAACCATACACCACCCAATGAATTCTAAATTTCCATTTAAATCCCAACATTCACATATGACTGAATTTAAAATCAAAATTCAATAAAAAGAATGTGCCCATGTTTTAAAAGCTCAACCATTCGATCCTACACGCAGAGAATTGCCATCGATTTCCACCAACAAACTTGCCATCGATCCTTTGGCAAAAAATTTGCCATCGCTAATTAATAAATTCTAACTAGTGTTAGATCCAAAAGTCCACTTCCGACGCATTACATCTCCTTTCGGAATTCTTTAAACTTACCATTCTTCTCGATCATATCCACACATCGACCTTTGGCTTCTCGTCATCTCTATCGGACACTCTTTGGCTCTACACCGAAAGAGAGTTCTGCAAATTCACCACAGAATCAGAATTGTCTTTGATAAATCATGGACTTACATTTTAAATCCCACCATATAACTTTATCGCACTATCGCAATATCGCCCATCGACGTATCGCAATGTCGCTATCGCACTCCACTTTCAGCACTCTCTGATTTGCGATCAGCCTGATTGCCGATCATCACATATCGCACCCATCGCATTCCATATGTTAACCCTTCAACTCTTCTATTGCGATTGCATCTGGACTTGGCAATTTATCACAATTCTGTTCCAACTTCTTACAAGCAGAATAAATATACAGAGAATCTGCAATTGATTGCTACCACGACGCCTTTGATTTGATAATCAAATTGGGTTTTAAAATAACTTTACCCTTTGTTTATAGACCGGTACTCTACGCCAGCGTTTGCGCAATTGCATAGTTTGCATATGAGACACGTACTGTAAAGAATCGATTTACACAGTAGTTACTCCTGCGTACACTCCACCCACAACTTTCTCACTGTTCGACTCAATTTCCACTTTATCGTTTATTGTTGCTCCTCCACGTTGATATCGACCACCAGCTACATCAATCAGTTCACTGTTTGATCTGCTCAAAATAGATAGCACTCCAAACGAACTTTGCGCCCTTTCACGTATGTCAGTCATTCAAGATTATACAATGTCAAATAGAATTCAAGAAACCATCCCTACACAGAGAATGCAGACTCAATTTTGCGTTGGGCATTGACATTCAACAATAAATCAATTACTCAGGCAACAGAGGTTTAAACCATTGATTCATCCATCGCTTCACTGTTGAACTTGGTGTTTGCGCAGACTCACTGAAAATTACACAACTATGTACTCAACACAATTTCTTTAACTTAGATCTCATAATTGAAGTTCGATTTGATCTTTCTTATATGAAATCGATCATTCCAATGATCGATACAACAAATGATATACCTCTCAGCTATGTATACAGTCTCAAAAACTTCAATAGCATCGTTCCAGTCAAGCTCAAGACTAATTTATCAATCACACAATATACAATTCACACAGGAATTCTAAAAAGAAAATTCTTCATCAATAAAACCAAATGTAACAATTTCAAAAAACCTCTTGGTCCATGACCATATTTTCAAATCGATGGCCCTTTACAAATGCCTAGAGGCTTACAAACTTTGGCTGTCCAAGCCTCACCTCTCCTCTCTGTTCTATTCTACCTTCTCACAAAAACCACTCATATTTATACATAAATAATGAATTTAATTCATTCCAAAATTCTCTCCACCTAATCCTCAACTAAATCTAATTTAAATTCATTTTAGGTGTGGACTCAACTAAGTCCCATACATGGCATTCCTACTACCTAAATTTTCTACCTAATTCTATTTTCTCTCATATCCTTTTAGTTGATAAAAGAATATTTACAAAATCCTCACTTTTATAATTTATCTCCTATTTTATTTAAAAATACCAAATTAATTAATAAAACAATTAAAATGTCACACCCCACTTTATTACATAAATAAAAAATGAAAATTGGCCTTGATGCTCCTGCATCAGACTCCCAAGTTTGAAATTAATCATGATCGCTTGATCATGTTTCAGATCTCTGTTTGCCTGGATCCCATACCTTGTGCTGCAACTTTCCATTTGTCACTGCTTCTTTCTGTTGTTCTTCTCCAGGTCTCCACACTTTATGTTGCCTTGCTCCACTGGCTGCACTTTCACAATCTGTCCTTGTCTTCATTTTACTGCTGCTGCTTCTCTTCCTTGCTGATGTCTTCCTCTGAGATACTTTCAACATGATTCTTCTGATTAATTCAATGTCTTGGTCCAATAAATCTTCAAGCTGCTGATTTCTTATTTCCTGTTGAGCTAAGACGGCTTGTTTAGTTCTTACTTGTTCAATTTTTACTGTCACTTGCTGACTTCTTGCTCCTGTTCTTACTGTCACTTGCTGACTTCTTGCTACCAACATTGAGGTTTCTGCTGTCAATGTTGCCTCAGTTGTCATCTCCTCGGTTGTTGATAACATTGGTTTTACTCCTGCAGATGTCACCCCACATGTTGCTGCCTCCCAAACTTCTTGTCCCTCTGCAACATTCTTTTGCTCATCACTTGCAAATTTATCTTCAGAAAATAAATTATCATTTAATTCTCTTCCTGCAGTAACGTATCCATTTATCTCCGTTTGTATACTAGTAAGAAAAATCAATTTTAACAAATTAGTATCTGCTCCTTTCTCAACTTCAGGCAAATTTATTCTAGTGTCCACAAATTCTCCCTCTGGTTCAAATGTCTCCAACAAACGTTTCAGCCATTTCTTCCCAAGTATTTCATCAACATGCTGCAAATTAGTTCCAGCATAACCTTCGTCTTCCCCTTTGCCAATCTTCAGTAATTGCCCATCATCACCTTGATTGATTCTGGCAATTAAATCAAGTTCTTCAAACATTGTAGCCTCATCCTCTATCATTGTGGAAATTCCAAAATTATGCCCCATAGTTTTCTCTTGGCTATTTAGACAAGCCAACTCTTTCTTGTCACCCATGGAAACAAGCCTCTGCATATGAGACATGACTGTCTCATTTCCTTTTTGCAACAGTTCTTCTTCCTTCATTTGATCGCTCAACTGAGTCAAATGTTCCTTAGCACCTGCAATAATACCTGCATTCACAAAACACTTGTCAAAATAAAAATCATAAGGCATCAGTGCCTTTTTCTCCTTTCCTAGCATTTCAGTATGCTGTCCTGAGTTCTCCTCCACTATCAACACATCAGTATGCTGATCCTCTCTTCCCAAAGAATTCTCTGAAGAACTCTCAAGACTATCAACCAGTCTTCCTCTCACACCATCTGTTTCCATGATGTCTTTATGCTTTTGTTCACTGTACTGAACTCTTTCTTCTGCAATCTCCCTGTCATACTCTGGATTCTCCAACAAGTATTCCAACAATGCAATTTCTCTGTGGCATTGTTGAAGCATATCATCATCACTTATAGTCCCTGCATTCACACACAAATTTTCAGTTTGAATATCACAAAGTTCAACAGTGTCACTGTTGCTTCACTTATCAGTGCTTCAGACTGATCCACTTATTCTGCATCCACAAGAACTTCCTCCTGTGCTATAACAGCTTCACAAGATTGCACATCCTCCTCAGTAAAACCTGTAATCACGTCACAATTGTCAGCTACAAAATTACAAGAGTTCACATTATCCAACTGATCTGGATCTGCCCAGTAACTCAAGAAATCATCAATGATCTCCCCTTCTTTTTCACCAATGGAAACCTCCACTTTCAACTCAACTGCTCTAAGTTCTTCACAACTCAACTGTATACTCATCATCTGCTCGAGCTTCTTCAGCTCTTCTATTAACTTTATGTTTATCTGTCGATCTCTTTTTTGTGTAGCCTCTACCACTTCACTCTCTTCCTCATATTCCAACCATGTTTCTGGTCTCTCATATTTTCTCGTAACAATTCCATCAATAACTCAAGATGAACGGTGATCTCAGCTTTCTCTTTCTCATACTCTTCATCAGTCAACTGCTTCCATATGCCATTTGCCTTGGCATATTTCTCCCTCTTTCTATTGTGGCTTCTTTCTGAACCTCTGCTCTCTCCTCTATGACTTTCAGTAGTCATCTCCTCCGCCATGAGTTTCTCACCCATGAGTTGCACCAAGCCTTTGCAACAGTAAACTCTTCTGCTGCCACTTACCTCACCAATCCCTTCCTCTGGATCTAGTCTTTTGGTAATCACCCGGTCCTCTACTGGAACCTTTTGAGCATTCCTCCACTGCTCCTTTAGGCTTCACTCGTCTGCAACTTTATTCAACCTCTGTTGAATCTTCCAGGTTCTACCACTCTCTCTTAGAATCCCTTGCTGGACTCCATCACTGCTCTCCAGCTGTGATTTGCTTCTTTTCGCTGAGATTTTCTTCACTATGCCTGTAAATCAAATTATCCAAGCATAACCTTTAAGCCAGAGATAAATAATACCTGTCAGCTCACCTTTCAAGATCTTGTTGATCTTGCTTCACTTCCTCAACTGCACTTGCATCTCTGTGCTGCAATATTCATCAGTTCCAAAATCTGATCTTAACACATGCAATTTATTTAACTAAAAACTTAAATCTCCACACATAGCTGTTCCAGCTCTGATACCAAAAATGATGCAGGTTAAACCTGCATAACCCAGAATCTTTCCCATTCTCATGCATATAAAAATGCATCTCAATAACTGCGCAAATAAAAACTCCAATTCTGGGCAAGTACATACACTATCATTTGCGGAAGCTTCATCTCACAATCATTTCACTATGATTGTAAAACCGTTACATAAATAGAGAAATTATCTTTCAAATATGACCTTATGGTTATGGAACCATACACCACCCAATGAATTCTCAATTTCCATTTAAATCCCAACATTCACATATGACTGAATTTTAAAATCAAAATTCAATAAAAAGAATGCGCCCATGTTTTAAAAGCTCAACCATTCGATCCTACACGCAGAGAATTGCCATCGATTTCCACCAACGAACTTGCCATCGATCCTTCGGCAACAAATTTGCCATCGCTAATTAATAAATTATAACTAGCGTTAGATCCAAAAGTCCACTTCCAACGCATTACATCTCCTTCTGGAATTCTTTAAACTTACCATTCTGCTCGATCATATCCACACATTGACCTTTGGCTTCTCGTCATCTCTATTGGATGCTCTCTGGCTCTACACTGAAACAGAGTTCTGCAAATTCACCACAGAATCAGAATTGTCTTTGATAAATCATGGACTTACATTTTAAATCCCACCATATAACTTTATCGCACTATCGCCCATCAGCGTATTGCAATGTCGCTATCGCACTCCATTTTCAGCACTCTTCGATTTGCAATCATCCCGATCGCCGATCATTGCATATCGCACCCATCACATTCCATCCGTTAACCCTTCAACTCTCTGATTGCGATTGCATCTGGACTTGGCAATTTATCACAATTCTGTTCCAACTTCTTACACGCAGAATAAATATACAGAGAATCTGCAATTGATTGCTACCACGGTGCCTTTGATTTGATAATCAAACTGTGTTTTAAAATAACTTTACCCTTTGTTTATAGACTGGTACTCTATGCTAGCATTTGTGCAATTGCATAGTTTGCATATAAGACACGTACTGTAAAGAATCGATTTACACAGCAGTTACTCTTGCGTACACTCCACCCACAACGTTCTCACTGTTCGACTCAATTTCCACTTTATCGTTTATTGTTGCTCCTCCACGTTGATATCGACCACCAGCTGCATCAATCAGTTCACTGTTTGATTTGCTCAAAATAGACAGCGCTCCAAATGAACTCTGCGCCCTTTCACGTATGTCAGTCATTCAAGATTATACAATATCGAATAGAATTCAAGAAACCATCCCTACACAGAGAATGTAGACTCAATTTTGCGCTAGGCATTGACATTCAACAATAAATCAATTACTCGGGCAACAGAGGTTTAAACCATTGATTCATCCATCGCTTCACTGTTGAACTTGGTGTTTGCGCAGACTCATTGAAAATTACACAACTATGTACTCAACACAATTTCTTTAACTTAGATCTCGTAATTGAAGTTCGATTTGATCTTTCTTATATGAAATCGATCATTCCAATGATCGATGTAGCAAATGATATACCTTTAAGCTATGTATACAGTCTCAACAACTTCAATGGCATCGATCCAATCAAGCTCAAGACTAATTTATCAATCACACAATATACAATTCACACAGGAATTCTAAAACCAAAATTCTTCATCAATAAAACCAAATGTAACAATTTCAAAAAACCTCTTGGTCCATGACCAGATTTTCAAATCGATGGCCCTTTACAAATGCCTAGAGGCTTACAAACTTTGGCTGTCCAAGCCTCACCTCTCCTCTCTGTTCTATTCTACCTTCTCACAAAAACCACTCATATTTATACATAAATAATGAATTTAATTCATTCCAAAAATCTCTCCACCTAATCCTCAACTAAATCTAATTTAAATTCATTTTAGGTGTGGACTCAACTAAGTCCCGTACATAGCATTCCTACTACCTAAATTTTCTACCTAATTCTATTTTCTCTCATATCCTTTTAATTAATAGAAGAATATTTACAAAATCCTCACTTTTATAATTTATCTCCTATTTTATTTAAAAATACCAAATTAATTAATAAAACAATTAAAATGTCACACCCCACTTTATCACATAAATAAAAAATGAAAATTGGCCTTGATGCTCCTGCATCACAAAGCCATCCCAAATTTCCGAAGATCCATAATTCCCCAGCCTCCTAGATCCTTTGGAAGAGTAATGTTTGAGAGTTTTGTCAGATGATATTTTCTTTTTTCTTTACTACTGCCCCAGATGAAATTTGCTGTCATTCTGTTTAGCAAAAAAATAATACTTGTCGGAATGTAAAATAGATGGGCCCAATATACCTTCAATTGTGCCAGCACAGATTGTGCTAAAACCACCCTGCCTTCCATAGAGAGGCACTTGTTCTCCCAGCCTGCTATCCTTTTGAAATAACAATCAGAGATCCATTGCCAATCTGCTTTTGTATAGCCAGAAGGTTTAAGGGGAAAAACAGGGTATTTCCGGCCATCCTTTATGGGCCTCGCTTCTATATTATACAAATCTGTCAGGTACTCTATAATTCCCTTATCACATTCCCCATGATAGAAAATGGAATTGCTTTCATTTATTTGAAGGCCAATAGCTTTTTGGAAATTCTTCAATATGACATATATGCATCTCTAGGAGAGACGACAGAGCATTCCAAAAATCAGAATGTCATCCACGAAAAGGCTGTGTGAAATGTAATTTCTTCTGCTGATCATCATGGGACGACACTGCTTCTCCATGACAACTCTCTTTATATGTAAAATTAGTGAATCCATTGCTAGGATGAAAAGGAGTGGGGAGAGGGAGCACCCTTGTTTCAGACCTCTAGCAACAGAGAAGAAAACAGATGGGAATCCATTGATAAGGATAACAAAGTTTAACTTTTCAACACATGCCATTATCCAATTTGTACAATGATGATTAAGGACGATTTTAATAAGAAGACATCTTAGAAAACCCCAGTCAAGACAGTCGTAGACCTTCTTGAGATCTATTTGTAGAATTGCAGCATCAAGCTTTTTTGTATGTAAGGAATGCAAACTTTCCTGTGTGTATTGGCACGTTCAGTGGTAAAGTTTAGAAATTGATCCCGCAATGACTAATTAAAATTAGTAATTACAGTTTTGAGTTTTAACGACGCTGAATTTATTTCCATAAAAAATTGGAATTCAAAACCATACCGACTAGAAACAAATTCAAATTAACTAAAACAGAAAATATTAAAATTCAACAATGACCAATTAAAATTCAGCCTTTTTACACTAGTTTTGAGTTTTGATGGCGCTAAATTTATTTCCATAAAAAAATTGAAATTCAAAACTATACAAACTAGAAGCAAAATTCAAATTAATTCAAATTAACTAAAACTGAAAACATTTAGATATTAAAATTGTATGCATAACACACTTTTTAGGCGAATCAGAAAAAGATTAGAATTGAAATTCATGGCATGCAAATTAAGCTAACCCTAAAGAGATTGGAAATGAAACTCAAATTACATCATAGAAATTAAATTGAAACTCAAATGTAATTACATCATAAAAATTAAATTGAAACGCAAATGAACTTATAGAAATAAACAGAGGTTGGTTTTTCAAATTTATCATGGCTTACATAATAAGTATTTTTGAAAAAAGAAAAATATAACATAGTGGTTTTATATTTTTGCCACAAATAAACAGCAACTGGATGTTTAAATTTGACCTCCATAGCTATCTTTAAAAAAATTATATAATGGAGTGCTTTTATGTTTAGCTGCGTGCTTTTGCTGCAGTTTATTTTTATTTTTATTTTTAGCTGCATACTTATTACTTATATTTACTTGCATCATCCTTTATAGTATCATACAGGAAACGATTATAAAGATGATGTCTGTGTACTGTATTGCTTGCCTTGTTTTCTATCTGGTACGTATTCGGTCCAAGGAATTTATGGAGCTATTTCTAGTCCTTCTTTAGGTTGGTTTATGTTTAATAAAGAAAAAATAAATATGGGTTATATATTGAAATGCATGTTGAGTAAAAGATTTTAATATTAAATATATGGAGAGAAAAAGCAAGAAAACTCTTATTCCGTTAATAAATATTTTATAATTCAAAGTATAAAAGAGATTTGTAATCTTATTCATGTTTATTATAGATTTGATATTCAACATTTTAAAAAATATTGATAATAATATGCATATAAGAAAAAATATTAATAACAAAAATGTGTATGTGTGTCTATATATATATGGATTGTGTTGCTTAAAATAAGTATAGATCGATTTACTAGGTTGAGAGAAATCAAATTTCTTGAGGTGCAAATCTTTTATCAAGTTTTGCACTCAAAAATATGTTTGCATTTTGAGAGATTTGATCCATCTCCGCCCTTAGTAAATATGAAGTTAGTAAATAAATATAATATTTTTGTATTGATAGTGATGTTGATAAGGGTGTTTATTATAAAAATTTTGGAATATTAATGTCCATGAAATATTTTAAAATATTTTTAACAACATTTATAAATATAAGTCTTTCGGATTAATCACATCGTTAGGATTTGGTCGACATTTATAAGAGAATAAATAGCATGGATGCATCATTGCCTAAGGGAATAAATAGCATGGATGCATCATTGCCTAGAGTTAGCCGTTGAAAACTAGCTATGGTAAATTATTATTTTAAGAAAAAGTGGTAAGGGATTATCTGTTTAATAATTTTAGCTCTCCCATGGCCTACTTATATATAATTTTTGAATCCATCTTCCCCCTCTTGGTTCATGCTTGAAAATTACACATGAGTAGGATAAGATCATTCCATTGAGCACTGCATATCTTCAAGGTGACTCGAATTCGACTGTACTAGACTGAGCTCATGTTAGAGAATCGACCCCAAGTGTGTAGAGTGGTCCTGGATTTCTAAGTCATCCTTTTCTGCAACCACACAACTTTCGAAGGATATTCCACTCACGCTCTTTTATAAAAGAAATAGATGTGCTCCCTTAATTTTTGTTTCTTTATAAACTTTGGACCTTAGGATAACTTTGATTTTTAAACTTCATGATGCATTTAGCTGGAAAATGTTCACTTATGCATTCTATTGGAAATCTTTTAGTGCCTTTTTTATTTTACTAACAAATGTACGATTTGTTGGTGTTAGCAGTTGCCCCCCTGATGTATGAGGTTAGGAGGAACCGTACAGCCAAAATGCATCATGTTTTCTTTTTTGATGGAGAGTCTGATCAACTTTTTGAGAGAGAGGATAATTTGTTGTGGAGACGAGTAGAGAGAAACCCCTTAACTAAGTATAAATGGTAACCATGCTCTAGTGAAAGTATATAATAAAAATGTGTCTATACGAGGCGGGCATGTACCATGCTTGTTATGATGGCTAATTGTAACTGATTAACATTGGAAAAAGATTGGGTTTTGTCGAGTCAACATTGTGGTAGTTGGCATGCTGATAATTGATGATGATAATTGTTAATGCCCTCAAGGGAAATTTTTGGTCAAATAGACTTAATATGGTTCCCCTATGCGTAATATAGGTGAAACACTACTGACTAGGGTGTTGCGGTAAGCATAGATCTTTGACTTCGGGTACCTCCCACGTATCATGGTGTAAGCACTTATTGGATGAGGTGCTTAGTGATGTAGGGGTCTTCGACTAAATGAAATAAATGCAAAGGTAACTAAGTATGACATGAACTTGATATGAAAGCTTGTGTTGGTGTCGAATGTCAAGGGGACCGATGACATCAATGGGAAATAATGATTCCCATTATGCCACCTGAGAATATCCCTTCAAGGGGGGAGTATCCAAGGTATAGTTGTTAATGTTGACAGGAGAGGAGCATTAACGGCCCAACATGCTAAGTCGGGGAATCAATATGAGATGTGAACAAACTGTAATTACTTGGGTTAGATAAGCATGATACAGAGAGCTGATAATACAAGAGGATATGGAGAACTAGGCCGAGGTTAGAGTTTGATGTTCAAATGGTGGCAAACAAAACATGTTTACTGATGGTGATGGTCTTGGAGTCGGTAGGATTTCTAGGGTGGGTGTAAGTAGTTTCTGACGGACGTAAAAAATGGAAAGCGATTGTTGGTGAGGTGTAAGACTCGATCAAGGGTGACTGGAAACTACCGCCAGGTAAAAGACATGAATAGAAAAAATGTGGGTGGGATTATTTTTCCTAAAAAATATTTGTAAACTTGCCAAAAGAATATGAGGGTGGTTTGGATATATAGCCACGGAGATGAGTGCCCCATAATGATGCTAACCTATATGGAGGTGTGGTGTTTATTGTTGGGGGTGGGGGGCCCATTGGTTGGTCTCCGTGTTGGGTTGGTGAGGCAAATGAAGTGATGTAAATGGGCTATGAAATATGGGTGAATGATAGGCCAAATGTAGGATATGGAGGTGCATCTGTCTAGATCCGTCATAAATTATCAAAGATGGCTTGGGAAATGGGGTGCATGTACAATGAGTGTAGAATGATGAGGCTGAACTTCAAGGCATGTAAGTGGGATGGTTCCCAGGCCGGAGTGAGTGGTCATGGCTCCTGTTAGTGACGAGGGGTCTACAAAGATGAAGTGAGCCATGAGGGGGGGAGTTCTATTGACCGACACAACTGTTTATCATATATGAAGGTGAGGTAGTGATAAAAATGGTGGAGATGAGGGATGATATGGTGCATTTTGGAGAAATGATGTCAGGATATGCAAAGCTTAAGAGGAAGCCTATCATGCTAAGTGGAGAATGATACCTTCTTTGTTATTTTCTTGTAAGGGTGTTGGTCGAAGTGGATCATGTGTGATGTTCCTGCGATGGACATAACCAATACCCCAAGTGAAAGCATTGTGTAAAACATGCATATAATATGTGACTGATTGAATGCTATGAATTAAAGAACTATAGGAGTACCTGACATGTGTTTCTGAGTGTGCGACATGCCCAAAAATGAATTTTTGCATTTACTGGAATGGAGAGTTCCATGATGAAAATGGTGTGGTACTGTTCCTTTCGTCTCTTCCGACTTTGTCAATGGATATCCCAGGCTTCTGTAATAGACCCCAAAATATGGCGAAAAGGGCGATAGATAAAGCAAAGGCGGCCAAATATCACTCATTTGCACTGCTGAGATGTACAGGCCAGAGCGAGTTCCT
Source organism: Pinus taeda (assembly GCA_000404065.3). Classification (NCBI taxonomy): domain Eukaryota; kingdom Viridiplantae; phylum Streptophyta; class Pinopsida; order Pinales; family Pinaceae; genus Pinus; species Pinus taeda. The sequence continues at coordinate 40,895 of APFE031070891.1, forward strand.
GGAGCTTTTCTTGTCGTTGCGGTTAGCTAGAGAACCCAAGATACATGCAGGGAGAGCTAGGTAAGAGCTTGTAGCTTACTCTTCATCAATTTATTAGTTTTTAGGGTAGGTAGGCCACACAAGGGTCCCCTGTATGGCCTTTTAGAGTTAATATATCTTGGTCACATAGGCGACTCGCTTGGAGTCGCGCAGTCGCCACACAAACCTTAGGGTTTTGCACGATGACTTCGCGCAACATTCCTACTCAGATGCGTGCACCGTGTGTCTGAGGGGAGAAATTCCACAGTGAAGCCCTATGGGAATCGTTGCGGGTTGGCCAACTTATTGCATGATGGTTGCGCATCTGTGGGAGACACATACGCGTGAACCGTGCATCTGTTTGAGAAATAGGCACGTGGTCATGGGCGTGCTGGACGCCACGACTTAAGGGCCTGACAGACCCATGTCTGTGCATCTGTTGGGAAAAAAACGAGCGATATCATGTCTGTCAGGCTCATAGGCATGCGACTATGAGAAACAAGGGTTTCTCATAGTTTTTTCCTTTTTTAATAGCTTGGGGGATTATATTTTTGACACATGGTATCCTGGCTGGTAGGATTATTTAGAGGGAGAGGGATTGGAGTAACTATGTACAACTGTGGCTCAGAATCCAGTAGCTAGCTAGCTGCTGGTGGAGTGGGGGATTTTGAAGATCCTTCAGAACCCCCTCATGAGGTCGAAAGATAGGTTCCTACGTCCCTTAGGTGATGGTCATTTGGTTGATGGATTTGTCGATATCGGTTCATACCAATATTTACTTTGTTACTAGTCTGCTGCCTCGTGGGGAGGCGATACCTTATCCACTGCCAATTGGGTATGTCGATATTCGACATTGGGCAGAGGCAGAGGGTGAGGCTCACTGTGGGCTTAACCATTATGTGGAAGAATATATTAGGATTATAGTTGTGTTGGACTTAGCTGAGTGAGTAGTGTTGGCTATGATTGTGATACTGGTGGGGTCAACATCCTCTAACAGAGCATTAGTGCCCCATATAGTGGTATTGCAAAAGCTACAGGTGGGGCACTTCTTCGATTGGGCTAAATTATTGCATCGGGGGATTCTTTCCCAGCTTATGTAGGTGCAATGTGGTACAGGCTGGAGTTTTTGCTATGGGAGTGTGCTCTGCAACATTATGTTTGAGATGGTAGTTATGATTCATCTGATATTAGTAGAACCAGTGGGGCCTTCCAAGGACCCACATATTCGTCACTAGGGAGGTGCGATGCCAAGAGATGGGGGTAGTGAGGTGGAGCATTACTGGAACTCCACTGTAGAGGATTGGCTTAAGTCCAATCCTCAGTTGATTATGGATTTTCCTTATCACGGAGTGGACTTTCGAGGAGATCCAGATATGGGACTTCCTCAGGGTGATGCCTGGGGACCAACATGAATATTTTAATTTGTGCATTTGTATACATATGTGTGCTTTAATGTATCATTATGATATTTTATTTATGATAATTTTGACACCATGCTTGTTTACTTGCAGATGCAGGGCCGCAAGGGTGAACACTAGCATATTTGGTAGGCTACGATCCGAGGCATATGGGTGTTGCAGGGGATGCCCCTGTTCCACATAGATAAAGGGTGGTGAGGCCACCAGCTGTTCCACGGGGTGGTCCTAAGTGACCAGCACAGTGGCACTGGTTTGAGATTGGTGGGCTTGCCGGAGAGGGTGGCGTTGTAGCTACGGGTGAGGATGCAGAGCAATTATGCACACATTCTGAGGATGCAGAGGCGTGCTAGGCAGCTACCGAGGTAGAGTTACAGAGCTACTGTGATGCCTAAGGTCAATTGGAGACCCTGACTAGAGGGTTTTCTATTGAGGCATGAGCTAGCTTGGAGGAGGTTGTTGAGATAATGATGTCACTGGAGCAGGCACACAGACCAGTTTTGTGGCCCATAGCCATCGCAATGGCTACGACTGGTCTGATTTTGGCTCAAAGAGTCCAGATGTAGAGATTGGGCTATTAGGGCCCTAGATAGACTCAATGGTTATGCTTTATTGATGAGATTATGTATGTACCAGGGAAAGCACCCATTTATGAGGATGCCCCCCTATACTTTTTTGACTTATTTTTCCTGGTCGTGGGTGAGTGGATGATGTGATATTTTTTGTACTCATATATTTTTTGATGTATATACGAGATCATTTTTCTGTAGCTCTCACGATGTGTTATATGCACCTATACTTCTTGTGTATTTCTACATTCTGTTTGAGATGTATATTGTGTTTGATGTATTATGTATCTTGATGGTTATATATATGTGATGCATGCCAATCTAGGATTTGATTAACGACCTGATCAACTGTATGATTTTGATCCCTTGGTATATGTGTAAATGTGATATGATCAAAATATCTAGATAACCTTTATTGTTACCGGGAATAGTGTCCACTTGAATGCTGCTATTCCCACTAAGATGGGTGGCTATCTTAGAAACAAACAAGTAAAGTCTACTTTCACTTTCCTTTATGAAATAGATAAGAGGAGAACCAATAAGACCAACCTTAGTCTTGCGCTTGATTTCCTCTCCTTCTTGATAGAGTTTCGCCGCTTCTCCTTCGTCTGCCCAGCTTCAAAGAGAACCTATGGAATCACAACAACATACTATTGTCGAAGAAACAAAGATCTATATTCATAAATAACACAGGACCAGATGTGTGTTAACCATACAAATGCATATATAAACAAGTACACAAGAATATGGAGGAAACTTGAATAGCTTTATTAAGATGAAAAGTAGCAAGAGCGATTACAACCATATGTTTTGACCAGCTCATCCTCCAACTAGGAAGCCCTTCTTCACCTCAAGCAAAGCTTAATCACCCAAACACTATGAATGTACACCGAAACAACAACACTTCTCTTAAAGAACAAAATCCACCTCTGGACTCTGTATGGATCCATATATAGATTATATAGGAGGGAGTCATCTCTGGATCTTATTAGTGTCCTCTCTCTGATAGTTCCTCTTCCACTTGGAGAATGATACTCTTACTCATCCTTGGTCGAAAACAGAGAGGCAAGTGTCAGGGACTTCTGGAAGATTCCATGATCTCCACCTTGCATTTTGTCCCTGCCATTGTCCATTTCCCGACCACTGCACCTACAGAGGAGAAATGTCAATATTGCATCACACCTTGTACACGGAATTGATGGACCCACCTCTGCACTAGCTTTTCAGTATGTCTAGTTTTGACCATTTATGGAGTATGTTTTCAGGGGAGAACTTCTGGGAGATATAATATCAGCTGACCTTATTCCTTTAGGCAGTGAAGCAACACTTTTAGGGACTTAGGAGCCCTCAGTTTATGGACATTTATGATTGGGGTTGAAGTGCCCAAAAATTTCTATAACATTTATGCATGCAGATATTTCTGAAAAAGGCGTGAATCATGGATGTGTAAGGTCTTGTTTAACTGTAACACAACTAGTTGGGAATAAAGGAATACATGCAGGTGACAACTACGTAGGTGGTGGGCATCGGTCAAGAGGCCTATGATGGCATCATACTTTTATTGATTGTTTGTGGCTAGCCTAATACAAAATAAATTAAAGAGACAAGGTATCTGGGCAGGAGTGTATATGGCCCAGGTTGTAGCAGTGAGGTTTTACGACCATCGAGATGTGCCATCAATGAACTTATGATGATACGCTGGCAGAAGATCCATATGTTGACACATGTTGAGAAAATTATTTTAGATTAAATCCATGATGAGGTGATCATCATCAAAAAATAAGTCATGGTTCATACATGTCTACTCTAACATTTTATGGATGAAAGTTTTTGAGGTAGAGACCATTGGCGGGATTTTTTAGGCAAGTCCCATTGGGCTCTGACAATATGTATGCCCCCTTAAGGAGGCAATGTTTGATGATGTATGGGCCTTCCAAAGGGTTTCAAACTTTCCAGGTCCTACTGTTTCCCGGGCGACATCGTAGCGGAGGACTAACTCTCCCTTGGTAAATTCACAGGGGGTGATGTTGCAATCAAATGCAGCTTTGAGCCTATTTTTGTGGGCTTTATTATTCTACGGGGATTTTAATATTGGAAATGCATGAGATATAGGGGCATATTTAGTTCTATGAAAGGTTATGGTAGAGTTTCCACATAGTGTTCCAGAACTAATTGAGTAGATTGTATTGGAGGAGGCATTTCTTATAGTATGGGATCTTTATGCCTCATTGACGTCACGAGACGAGATATCTTGTGGTGGTATCCATCTCTGGGTCATGGTATTGGTGTAATGTGGCCTCCTTGTGTTGAGCCCTGAAACTACACATCTCCTACACACTTTCCTAGATTTTTTCCCCTCACCTGGACCTCATAAGCTATCAAAAATCATTGCATATTGATTCTAAAAGAGCATTGAAATGGTTTTCCAGCTATGTTTTTGTGTTTGATGTTTGAATTAGATTTTTCTCATTAGCTGCGGAATGCAGCCACTTTCCACAGCTGATTCAACTTTCCACAGCTGTTTTTGTTAAACTCTAGGTTGCAGGTGTCATCAAGCAAAACAAGGCATGTGGGCAAGTTAGAAATGACATGGACATGGATCAGGTCCTATTGGTTCAGCTGGATTCATTAAGGAAAGCCATGGTCAACGGTGGTCAAACGAAGGAGTCCTACGGCAATAGGACTTTGTTTTCAAACACGTGAAGGATTCATGGCCGTTCCTAGACCCCTTGGGTCATGTTGATAGTTGTAGATTGCCCCACGATGCGAATCCAACAACCACTTTTAATAGATTGAATAATCTCGGCAACCAGTATGCTAAGCTTATGGACGCTATCATTTTACGTGTCCTCAGTTAAATATGTTTCATAGGAAAACAATTTTGAATTTTTATTATAAATAACGCGTTTTCAAACGCATAGAGTTAGTCTTTTTTGATGTAATTTTGCTGTTAAACTTTACTGTGTCGTGACACTAGTCCCACTGTGGTAACGAGAGGATTCTTCCTCTATTTTGAAATATAAAGAAGACTCTATTTCTATATGACTGCGTGAGCATAATTCTAGACTGATAGCCTGTTGACCAAGGCCGTGCAGAGGGCCCCTGCATGCTGAGGTTTTGTTTTCCTTATTGCTGTAAAGTTTTTATGTAGTGTTTCCTTATTTCCATTGCACCTATTTCATAGTTATCCACCTGTATATATTTCATTTGTTATGATATTAACATTTCATTCCTATACATTATTTTTCAAGCTTTGTATATTGTTGCTAACACTGATTAGTGTGTGTGTTTCAAGATAGAGTAGGCCCAGGCATTTTCATACAATTTTTGCAATAACTAGTGACATGGGATTAGCCTCTCTGCTGACTTTGCTTTTCTTAGTTTTTTTTAATTCCAGTTGTGCTTTGATTTCAGTCTTATTCACTTGCTTTGTTAGTTAGTTTAGATATCAAATTGCTCATATCATTGACGTTATCTCCTAAAGCCATAGCTTAGACTACTTGGCGAGCTATCAAACTATGAATGATGTGATTTGATTTTAGTTTTACTTTTCTGCAATTAGATATCAAACTACTCATATCATTGACATTATCTACTAAAGCCATAACTTAGACTACTTGGTGAGCTATCGGACTATGAATGATGTGATTCGATTTTAGCTTTACTTTTCTGCAATTAGATATCAAATTTCTCATATCATTGATGTTATCTCCTAAAGCCATAACTTAGACTACTTGGTGAGCTATCGGACTATGAATGATGTGATTTGATTTTAGTTTTACTTTTCTGTAGTTAGATATCAACATTCTCATATCATTGACGTTATCTCCTAAAGCCATAGCTTAGACTACCTGGTGAGCTATCGGACTATGAATGAAGTGAATTGATTTTACTTTTATTAATTTGCAGTTTTTGATTTGTTGAGTGCAGTAGCTTAACTCATTTTTCTTTTTGTATTTAGATAAGCAGCAGAGATAATGGTTTCATGATCAGTAGTTCATTATTTGTTTGATTTGAATAACAACACATTTTTATTCTTGTTCAAGTATTAATTTCATCACTAGTATGTTCTAAGACACTCTGAAGTGTTAAGTTCTGGAAATCATTATAGAGGACACAATTGCCTTAAAATCTATATCCATACTTGCCTTCTAGAGTATTCTTAAAACTCAGGGATAAGATTTCCATTCACATTAGGAGATAAACGAAGATAAAAAAACCCAAAAAAAAAATAAAAATCGAAAACAACAGAAAGTAAGAAAGAGGTTGTCTTGCACATATAGTGCACCACACTTAATCACTTTACGACTCCCGGATTGATAATTAATGTAGCAATTTAGGACTTACTAAATTGACTAAACATTTTGGTGCCATTGTCGGGGAAGTGTAACTAGGTAGCTTATCTCTTACATAAAAAAAGAAGAAGGGAAAATTGATAACTTCTTGAAGTATGCTCTCCTCTTGCGCCTAGTGTGATCTGGAGGATCAGAAAAGAGAGTTACTAGTTCAATAATTTCTCGATTATGCTCTCTTCTTGCACCTAGTGTGATCTGGAAGATCAGAAAGAGAATTATTAGCCTGACTTGAAAGAAAAATAAAAAATAAAAAATGACATGCATAGAGCAAGAGATTCTAGCGGAAGGTTTATAGCTAGGGCCAAGAGTTTGATTTTCACAACTCCAGCTACTTCAAGGCATAGACAAGATTCACCCCCATCTACTCCCAGACTTACGATTCCTGGAATTCAAGGAGTAGAAACTGAATTAGAGGATTCTCCCACACTATCTACTAAATTTGATCTAGGAGAAGAACCTTTCTTCACTTCTACAAGGGAACATATTGTAATCAAAGAAGTAGAATCACCTGAAGAAGAAGGAAAGGGAGAAACTCTCTCTCGTCCGCCCTTGATAGAAGAACTAGAAGACTTTGAGGAAAATATCATGACGGAGGAAGTATTAGATGGATTTGGAGGAGGGGGTAGAGGTAGAGGAAGAGGAAATAATGGCGGCAACAATGGTGAAGGTAGAGGTAATAATGGAGGAAATAGGGAAGGAGATAACTCATTTGGATTCCCTATAGTTGATGAGGAAACCCATACAACAATGAAAAATATTTCACCATCTGTCCTCCCAAACTTTTATGGGTTGCAAAGTGAGGATCCTGAAACATTTCTATTTGAGTTTGAAGTCGTGTGCTGAACCTATGACTATATGGAAGACTCTCAAAAACTCAAACTGTTTCCTTCAACATTGAAGGGAGCTGCTTTGAAATGGTTAATGGGATTAGTCACCCAATCTATTAGGACTTGGAATGATATGAAACAAACATTTTTGGATAGATACTTGGAATATTGCATGCCCACCAATCATAAGGATGAAGTATTCAAAATGATGCAAAAAGAAGATGGAAACTTGGAGGATTTACTCGAAAGATTTCAATACAACTTAAAGACAACAAAAATGAGTAATTTAGACGAGGAAACCTTGAAAGCCATTAGATATGAATGGATAGATATTTTAAACATGATGGGGAAGGGAGACATTTCTCAACTTCCACTTCGTGACATAGCAGAACTATGTGTCCATCTCTCGAGGGGAAAATCTAAAACGGGAAGAGGGCCTAGAGATCCTTCTCTTATTAGAGCAAACAAATTTGCAATTGGATCAGTAAGTAGGGCAGAGATAGGGAATATGCTTGATGAGTTCAAAACTGATATTCTAGGGAGCCTTAGTGAACAATTAGACACCCTTCAAAACAAGCAGAAAACAGAAGCTGATGCCTTGGCCATCTTTTGTCCAAAATGTAGGAAGAAACATGCTCTAAGGGAATGCCCCTTGGATGCAAAAGTTGTAGAAACATGTATGATTTGCTCAGAAAGTCATGAAACCAAGGATTGTCCTTCAATTCCTGGGCTCAAAGCTGTCTTTCAAGAAGATCCAAATTCAGTAGAGTCCCTTTGTTTTGTTTCAAGAAGACCTTGGCAGGGGCAACAAAATCAAGGATTTAACAACCCTATGAACTGTCAACCTCCGCCAAATTGGAATTCTTGGCAACAACCTTGGCCCCAACCTCAAAATCCATATCAATCATGGGCACAAGGGATGCAAAATCCTTATGGGAGATTTGATCAATTTTATCAATATCCTCCATCTTTTCAAAATCAACAAAATCTACAACTTCCAAATCAAAACCCACAACTTTCATTGCCATTTTCACAACAACAACCTTCTCAACAAAATCCAAATCCTCAACTCTTACTTCCATTTCAACAAAAGATAAATCAACTACCAGCCCAGCCGTTGCCAAATCCTAACAACAAAAATCTTCAGAATGCTTACATGGTAGAAGGACAACAATTTCCTACCTATATGATTGTTGCTCTTAATGATGTTCAACTCAGGTCTGGTAGAGTTTTAGAAAAACCTTCTATAGATATTCAAGAGCAAGGTACTTCTGAGGAGGATTCTCTTAAAGTCAATAAAGGTTCTAAGGAAGCATTTCTTCAAAACCCAAACACTCAAAAAGAAAAAGAAAAAGAGTCAACCCCCATAACTCCTATAGTTGAGCAACCTGCATCTTCATACACACCTCCTTTTCCTGAAAGATTACAAATTGACAAAGGGGTGGAAAAACAAATCTTGTTACCTGACTATGATTTTCTAGATGAATTAAAGAATGTCTGTATCAAGATTCCCTTGCTACAAGCCATTAGAGAAATTTTCCTATTCTAG
>APFE031070891.1:69685-116130 GCA_000404065.3 Pinus taeda
GGAATCACCCAACCACTCAACGATAAACTACCAGGTTTAAAGACACTGGAACACGTCTCTAACCTAGACCTCTAGAATATGAGCGTTATGTTTCAATGCGTTGTTAGGTTCATTGAATTCATTTTATGGTTTATCTTTAATTATGTTTCAGTTTGCGGTCTTACCGTATGTGGTCTCTTGAAATTTCCTAAATGCAAACTATATGCGAAAATTGAATCGTTTCATTGAATGAACTCTATCTATGGGAGAATTGAGAGTTTTATACAAACAAAATGATCACAAAGATTCTAATGCAGCTAATAACAAGAAATGAAAATCTTTTTCTTTTTCTTTTTTAAAAGCAACAATTAACACAAAATGCTAATTAATAAAAAGCAAAAAATATTTTGTTTTTTCTTTTCTTTTAAAATAGGATGATGCACTCAAACAGATTTCAAGAGATATGCACTAAACAGATAATTCACTCAAAGGAATCTAGAACCTATTCTGAAACATGAAAAATGACCTATCCACGCAAAGAAAAATCCAAGATCTTCAAAGAACTATGTAATCTAAGTTCAACTGAAGTCAAACAAGAAATAAGCAAGCTAAAAGTGAGTTACTTGCAACATAGAAGGCAAAACTTTTACAACTACCAGAGGAATGTGGAAAACAATCGATAAACTGACTGGATCATCAAACCATAAATCCGATAGAAGGCTCGACATGCAAAGCCACTAAGGCCAAGATATAAAATCGATAGAAAAAGGCGAACAACTGAAGGATAAAAAGCACAACCAGTCAAATAACAACCCAACAAACTTCCAGGAGGTGTAAAAGATGCGAAAAGATACAGATCCAAGCTCAGAAGGCTGACAAACAAGCTAATTTGAAAAAGTTAACAAGTCTGGCACGACTGTCAGACTGCAACTTGCGCTACTAAGGGATTGGCGCGGGTTGTCTAATAGCAACAGGCGCCAACCAGCGCGACTGTCAGAAGAAACACCGCGCTAATCAAGTTTGCCAGGCAAAAAAACGAAACAGGTAGTCCAAGGCTTGGTTTACAGTATCTAGAAAGGCCAGCAAGAAATAAACAACAAGAAATTCAGCCTAGAAAGCTATTCAAGCCAGTAAACAAGAGAAAAATTAACATGCAAGGCAAGGTTGAAATTGTTCAGTTTGTAAACCAAACCGGAGATTGACTGAAGTGGCTTTGATCTACTTCACTACTGCATATCAATAGTGTTTCGAAGGTTATCTGGCCGTGCTTCAGGCTCCGTCTACGGTTTACAAATCAAACAACACAAAAAAAAACAACAAGCTTCCCCAGTGGAGTCGCCAAATTGTTGTACAGGTAAATCTCCTCTGCGGACAGAGGCGATCCCACTAGCCCCAAATGGGGTCTAGCAACAATCACACAACGCTAACACGCAGGTTCCTAGTTGCGAATCAAAAATCGATATAAGAGCCTACCTCGAATCCAACGCTTATATTCGCAGAAGTGTCGTTGCTCCCGTTCTTTCGCTTCAGCTGGTCACAATCCTCACGATCTCTGTGAATAGACACCTGCACATGCGAAGAACAAGACAAATACAAGCATAAAATCCAAGAAATACAACTATGTATCGGTCAGAAAAGATACAACTCAAACATCACAGTAAAGACACATGAGTGGAACCATAATGATAGTCGTCCATTGTTATTGATAAAACAAAAGAGAATACAACTGAGTTCTGACGTCAGATCCTCCTTTGACTGGGCGGGCAGCTATACACGCCTTGCAAACACCTTTTCTCTCTCAATATTTCGGCAGCATAACCTCTCTATACTTTACAATTCTCACTATCACTCCAACATTACTTCAACACTCACAATGACTCTAGCAAAACTAGTTGGTTTAATGCAGGAGGATAGTTATTTATAGATGGAGGAGGAAGGAGTATGCATTGTATCAGGACGCCTATTGAAGATTAGCATTATCCCTGAAAAGCCAGTGAACTTAGTTGTCATGGATAAAAAGATGACACTCGACCTCTTTCATGAGGATTTTTCCTTTAGAGAACTCCATGAACAGAGAGGAAAAAACATATGAGTGCGTGCTGGCTAAAAATCATAACCAAATTTAGGTGGTGCGGGCTTTGCTCTATGATAGAGCATCAATGGGCTCGCCCCTTTTTAAGGAACTGAGTCATTGGCGCGGGTAAGACACTGTGAACCCGCGCTAATGGAAAAAAGGTACTTTTTAGGGATAATCTGCAAAAGGTGTCTTCAGAGAACATGAAGTACATACTCAGGGGAACATGATGCAAGTGTTTTTAGGTTATGTCACTGGTCATAGGTCCATAAATGTTTCCTCCAATGTACGAAAACAAGGGTAACAGGGACGGTGACCAACGGTGACAAATTATTGTGTAACAGTTTGATTTTAATAGTAGCACATTTTCATTCTTGTTCAAGTATTAATTTCATCACTAGTATGTTCTAAGACCCTCTGAAGTGTTAAGTTCTGGAAATCATTATAGAGGACATAATTGCCTTAAAATATATATCCATACTTGCCTTCTAGAGTATTCTTAAAACTCAGGGATAGGATTTCCATTCACATTAGGAGATAAAAGAAGATAAAAATCCCCAAAACAAAATAAGAATCGAAAACAACAAAAAGTAAGAAAGAGGTTGTCTTGCACATATAGTGCGCCACACTTCATCAGTTTACGACTCTCGGATTGATAATTAATGTAGCAATTTAGGACTTACTAAAATGACTAAACATCTTGTATGGGTTGGTTTTAGCACTTCTGTTGCTGTGTGGAACCGTGGAAAATATTGACAATTCCTTGGGTGGTGGAACTGCGAGTAGATGTGACAATAACAACATGAGATTTTCTCTTTGTTGGAGAGTTTCTTGTGTGGGGTTTGGTCCACTAACTGGACAATGTCATTGAACTTACTCAATTCACGACATTGATTTATCAAATGGTTGGTTTTATCTCATAGGGTGCATGTGATGGATGATTTTCTTTTCTAGGTACTTTTAGATCATCTTTGGCCTGATCTGGATTGATGGTGGTGATGGAAGGTATGATGATGTGGGGCCTGCTTTGTTCTTGGCTATCATTTGTCCTCAAACACACATAAGAAATTTAGGGGTCCTTCTTCCCCGGGTGGGGGAATGGGTTATTGGACTTGATATTTGAGTCTAGTAGATAAGAGTTTTCGTTCATGAATTGACCTACAAAACTCAATGGTTTTAGGAATTTGGGAAGGTGGGAGAACCTTCTCTTATGATGGTTTCCCATGCAGATAGTGCATGTACAATGTTGGAGTCTAGGTTTTCTTCTTTGAGCAACCTGGGTGACTGGGAGGTTTTGGTAAAGTGTCCACAGTTCTAGGTAGAGGTTTACCAGATAGGTAGGGTCATCACATAGAGCACATGGTAATGCAGAGGAGGGGGTTGGTTGTTTATGCTTCCTTTGTGCATTGCTGGAAGGTTTTTTAGAGCATGAAACTGGTTCTTCTTGAATGTAGAAGATGTTCTTACATCTATCGTCCATTAATGTTGGTTTGAATGAGTGTGCTTAATGTCTCTCGGTATCGAGGGATATCATAACAATGATGAGTGTAGTGCCCATGCTTTTTGCATATAAAATAGGCATGGTTGGTGTGTAATTATTTATTACGTAAAGGAACAACTGTTTCTCCTTTTGGTGGAGCTGGGGTTACTGATGTTTTAGAGGCGTGCATGAGGTTTTTTAACTCATCTAACTCGGGGCATATGTGGGTTAGGTGCCAAAATTATTTACATAACGCACACAGTTGTAGGGTCCTGGAGGAGTTTGAGAGTTCTCGTGTTTTACTATTTTGTATAGCATTTTTTCCGACCTCGGTAGGTATTAGTGCAAGAGAGTTTTGTGTAGGGACGATTTCTTGAGATGAAGGTACAGGGATACTACCTACCGAAATGTGTCTTGGATCAATCGACATGGTCAATGGGACCAGATACCAAACCATATTGTGAGAGCAATATTTGGTAATGTAAGGGTTGCCATGACTTGGTGCAAGACAAACTCGGGTGGGGGGCACAAAAAGGGGGTTTGTGTAATAGTATGAGGTATGGTCATAGAATCCATAGTTGTAGAATGCGTGGTGTCTGGAATTGGTTCTGAATTTTGGGTGGTGATTGATGAGGTCATCATGAACACCTATGCTCTGGTGTTGGAGCAAAGTTCTTATAGCACCAGAGGGTCTCTTGGGAATGTCCCTAGGAGTGTTGAAGGCGTAAACTGGCCCAGGTTGAGCTTAGTGTAAGTAGTGATCAACTCGCGGGAGGAGGAGACTAAGGGTTACACACTGACAGGTGTGAGTGAGGTTTCATTCTTGTAATATGTGAGTTGATCGATAATGATGATCTTTCCCTCGTGGGAGAACATCATTGTTATGAACACCGATGACGCGACTGCATCTCATACATATAGCTTCGACCTAGTAGGATTTTTTAATCCAACTGGGTGTCTAGTACTTCAATATCTATTAGCATAGTTTTTCCAACCAACTTAACTGGCACACTACGGTATAGAACAATGAGAGCAGAAGGGCAGACATTGTATGCTTTCAGTGTAATGTCAGAAGGCTTGAGTTTGGGGGATACCAGTTGCTTCCACATGAATTTGGACATGATACATGTGGAAGCCCCTCCATCAATGACACGATGCTGGATGTTTATTTTTTGGACTGAGACTAGGATTTGGAAAGAAACAACAGATGGTAGCTATGAATAGCTTTATCCAAGTCCAAGACCATTAGGCACGAATAATATGGGTTGATTAAGCCTATAGTGGAAAGTAACGCTTTCGGTTGGGATGGGCATGTTTACAGGAATAGAATGCTGACATAGCTAATGGTGATTGCGCTAAGTTGTCGACTATGTTGTAGCTATGAGAATCTCCCAAGTTGTGTCCTATGTGCCATAATGGTCCTTTGACCATTTTAGGCATAGGTTCTACAGAAGGTCGAGGGATGGTCAATGACCCTGTAGGTATTCTCGTAGCTGAGGTGGACAGATTGGGCTTTGGGGGAGCTTCATAACTTTGGTTTCAAGTTTGCAAGAGGATATCCTCTTCTGTCATGAAAATATCTAGTTAGGATTGTTATGGGGTTTCCCTCGAGATGGATGAGTGTGGAGAGTTTGGTGTTGTGTGTTAACTACTCCCTTATGGGGGAATGGGTCTTGTATCACTGCAGTTTGTTGACCTCCTTGCCCCTATTGCCTTGTATCCTTTTTAAGTCAAGAAGTTAAGGACACTGGTGGGTATAATGACCATATTCCCCACATATAGTACATGAATTATTAGTTTGTAGACTTGTGTCCTTACCTTGTTTCTATGGGTATTTTTGGTCGTTCCTTGGTTTTGATTTCGGTTGGGGTTGCCCCTTCTCGGTGCCCGTGGGGGTTGCTCTTGGCTGCTACCCTCCTGTTCAGGTTCTCCCTTTGGCTTACTTTTTGGTTTTTTCTTAACAACATTTGAATGATTAGCTAAATTCATTTGTTCCTTTGATTGCTACCATGAAGTGAGAGAAGGTTTCACTGTATTCACCCTTACATTTTTTTTTGTTGGTGGGTTATTTTGTTGTTGTGCTGGGAAAGGAGAATACTGGTTTCCTTGTCTGTGGTTAATGTATGGATTCTGGGAAGAGAATATCATGTCTGTATTCTTAGAGGAGTATTGGTTTCCTTGTGGGGTAGGATATGAGCCTCCTTGAAGGGGCTGATATTGGTTAACCCCGTTGACCGTATTGTGCATAGGTGTGGGTGGACCATGATAATACCCTATATGTTGCAATGGTGGTGAATTTTGTGCAACATCAAATGCTTGGCCATTGAATGAATATCCATGGTATTGGTAGGTATTGTTGTGTTATCTTGGGATATGGACCCAATTAATCCATCAACAATATTGGATGTGCTTGGGATGTCTTTATAAGTTTGTAGGTATAGGGTGTCTGGGAGAATATGATAAATGTACCCGGACTAGGGATATATAAGCTCTAGCTATTGGGATTTATTAATGAATTCTTCCTCGGTTTTCGGGGATGAATTTTCCACGTCCTTAGAGATTTCATATGTGAGGGATCTCAGGAACACGTATAAGAGGAATTTATCTTAAAACTGAGTTTTACACAGGCTACGATGTTTTCACCATTGATGGATATGATCTAATATGTGGGTAGCGTGTGTTTGTTTGAAGTGGGTGAGGAGTTCCAAAATCGAATCATGGAACTCTGTGAGCTAGAAGAAAGTGAGGAAAGATGTAGCTAATGAGTTAAAGTTTCTGCGTGACGTAGAAGGCTGGTCAAATACCATTTCGCTACAGGTCCAATTAGGGTGCGTTGAAATAGTCATAATCTAATAGTATCATTGGTGATACTATTAGACAAACACCATAGTTGAAAAGTTACGACATGGTTCCCTGGGTCTTTGCCCTATTTTCCTTCGAACTTTCGAATATCCTAAGGGAGCTTGGTGGGCATAGAAGACCAATTTTGGCCATGGGAGATCAAGTCATTGGTTAGATTGCTTAAATCTAGTACACCGATGAGGTGACTGTGAGCATCTCATACATATAGCTTTGACCTAGTAGGATGTTGTAATCCAACTAGGTGACTAGTACTTCAATGTCTATTAGCACAGTTTTTCCAACCAACTTAATTGGAACGCTAGGGTATAGACCAATGAGAGAAAAAGGGCATCCATCGTATTCTTTTAGTGTAATGTCAGAAGGCTTGAGTTTGGGGGATCCTAGTTTCTTCCACATGAATTTGGACATGATACATGTGGAAGCCCCTTCGTCAATGACACGATGATGGATGTTTATTTTTTGGACTGAGATGAGGATTTGGAAAGAAACAATTGATGGTAGCTATGGAGTAGCTTTATCCAAGTCCAAGACCATTAGGAACGAATAATATGGGTTGATTAAACCTATAGTGGAAAGTAAAGCTTTTAGTTGGTTGGGCATGTTTACAGGAATTCTAATGCTGACATAGCTGACGGTGATTGCGCTAAGTTGTCAACTATGTTGTAGCTATGAGCATCTTTCAAGTTGTGTCCTGTGTTCCGTAATGGTCCTTTGACCATTTTAGGCATAGATTCTATAGAAGGTCAAGGGATGGTCAACGACCCTCTAGGTATTTCCGTAGCCAAGGTGGATATATTGGGCTCTGGGGGAGCATCATAAATTCGGTTTCGAGTTTGCAAGAGGATATCCTCTTCTGTCATGAAACTATCTAGTTAGGATTGTTATGGGGGTTCCCTCCAGATGGCTGAGTGTGGGGAGTTTGTTTTTGTGTCTTAACTACTCCCTTATGGGGGAATGGGTCTTGCATCACTGTAGTTTGTTGACCTCCTTGCCCCTATTGCCTTGTATCCTTTTTTAAGTCAGGAAGTTAAGGACAATGACAGGTATAAAGACCATATTCCCCACATATAGTACATGAATGATTAGTCCGTAGACTTGTGTTCTTGCCTTGTTTCTATGGGTTATTTTTGGTCATTCCCTGGTTTTGATTCCAGTTGGGGTTGCCCCTTCTTAGTTCCCGTGGGGGTTGTTGTTGGCTGCTACCCTCCTGTTCAGGTTCTCCCTTTGGATTACTTTTTGGTTTTTTCCTAGCAACATTTGAATGATTAGCTGAATTCAGTTGTTCCTCCAATTTCTACCATGAAGTGAGAGAAGGTTTCTCTAGATTCACCCTTGCATTGTTTTAAGTTGGTGGGTTATTTTGTTGTTGTGCTGAGAAAGGAGAATATTGGTTTCCTTGTCCCCGGTTAATGTATGGATTCTGGGAAGAGAACATCATGTCTTTATTCCTAGAGGAATATTAGTTTCCCTATGGGGTAGGATATGAGCCTCCTTGAAGGGGTTGATATTGGTTAACCCTGTTGACCTCATTTTGCATAGGTGTGGGTGGACCATGATAATACCCTGTATGTTGCAATGGTGGTGCATTTTGAGAAACATCAAATGCTTGGCCATTGAATGAATACCCATGGTATTGGTAGTTATTGTTTTGTTATTTTTGGATATGGACCCAATTAACCCATCAACAACATTGGATGTGCTTGGGATCTCTTTATACAAGCACATGGTGTCTGGGAACACATGATAAATGTACCCGAACTAGGTATATATAAGCTCTAGCTATTGGGATTTATTAATGGGTTCTTCCTCAGTCTTCGGGGATGAATTTTCGACGTCCTTAGAGATTTCAGATGTCAGGCATCTCAGGAACAAGTCTAAGAGGACTTTACCTTCAAATTAAATTTTACACAGGCTACGACGTTTTCGGCATTGATGGATATGATATAATATGTGGGTAGTGTGTGTTTGTTTGAAGTGGGTGAGGAGTTCCAAAATCTAATCATGGAACTCTGGGAGCTGGAAGAAGGTGTGGAAAGATGTAGCTAATGAGTTAAAGTTTCTGTGTGACATAGAAGGCTGGTCAAAATACCATTTCGCTATAGGTCCAAATAGGGTGCGTTGAAATAGTCATAATATAATAGTATCATTAGTGATACTATTAGACAAACACCATAGTTGAAAAGTTAGGACATGGTTCCCTTGGTCTTTGCCCTATTTTCCTTCAAACTTGGGAATATCCAAAGGGAGCTTGGTGGTCATAGTAGACCAATTTTGGCCATGGGAGATTAGTTCATTGGTTAGCTTGCTTAAATCTGGTAGGTTTAGTGAAGCTAAGAATGAGATCCGTGGAATACCTACCATCGAAAAATGATTATGGACAACTATATACAAAGGGGTCTTCTGTGGGGAAGTCTCAAGAGAACTACCTCGATGGGTGTCTCGGGGACTGTCCAGAGGAGTGGTGTGTGTGCTACCAAAGGGGGTAGCACATGGGGATCCTTCTGGAGTGGTGAAGGGTGTACTTTGTTGGGGAGCGGTTCTAAGAAAATATGCACCAATAAATGAAGATCCAATAATGGTGTCTACGTGACATCGTCTACGCCTAAATGGTGGAAGTCTTGGCACACCTCCCAATAATGGGGGGAGGTTTAAAAAATGTCTAGATCAGCAGGGAGCCGTGGGGTCCCCTATGGTGTCGATTAGAGTGTGTGATACTTTGTGTATGATGAGGGAAGGAGATAAGTATCAATGCAATATGATCACATACATAAAAAAAGTGAAAATATAAATGGGTTTATTTTCCTTTAATAATTAAATCATGTGATCAAGCAAACAAGAAAAAGGTTTTTGTTTGTTGCGTATGATAAAAAATCCTATGTAGACTTAATCATCCTTTCCACTCTCAAATTAATTGGGCCTTGCAAATATATCTTATGATGGGTCCTGGGGCAACGTCTCGAAAGAAGTGGTGATGCCTTCTAGCAGCTGAAGAATCAACAGAGGTAATGATAATGAGGCTCATGTGTTTCCTGCACTGTCACCTATAGGGAAAGGATGCCCTAGATTTTGGCCACTAAAGTACCTTTGTCCCACATGAGCATTCGAGCCTTTAGCTTCTTGGTATTGAATTACTAGTACTAAGCACTAGATGGGTCAGGTAGCCCCAAATAGTACCACACGTACTGGACTTAAGTCGAACCCCCTCTGAATCAGGTCTCTGCCATGCTCAGGTATGCTTTTCCGTGGGATGATTGAAGGATTTTAAGCTCCCTAAAAAGTCAACAAATATGTTTCAAAGGTGTAAAATGACCATGACATCTTATGGGATGCCTACACCCAATGGTCCTAACCTAGACTCTAAATTTTTTGGTGACCCCTGTGGGGAAACTTGGTTCAATTTATGGTTGTTTTTAAGGAGTCTTAAGTCACTTATGGAGTGATTTTGTAATCCAAAATAGACTAAGTACTCAAAGCTCCAGAAACTAGATGCCCTTGGGTACAAAGTGTATGGAAGTTTAGTGTGTGATCAAAGTGAGCATACAAAGTGTGATAAGATGCGGATATGAGGTGATCCTTTACAATATCCTTCTAATTACAGTAAGTGTTGATTGTTCCTTGCATGGAAGAAAGAAATATATTGTGGATTATGGGCCAATTACTCTTTTCCTATTAAACTATGTGGAGTTTAACAAGGGACATGGAAATTCAACTTCTTTTGAGAAAGCTTTCATGTGCAAGCCCAAGTTCATCTAAGAGACGCAAGGGAAGTAGGGATTACTTACTTTCTTTAATAACATTTTATCCTAGTCCAAAAAAATGATGAATGAAATGCTTTGGTTAGTAGCAAGATTCATGGATGATGGGCCACTTACTTCTTTAATAATTAAGCTATGTGATTTGAAGAAAATTTAAGAAAAATAGTTTGAAAAACATATATGGAATTTTGCCACATACTTTTCTCCGTAATTAAGATTATGTGTATATTTGCAAAAGAAAAATGAGAAATACTCTAATTTCTTCACTAATTGAGGTTAGTAAAGCAACAAAAGGTATTAAATAGAAAATACATAATGCAAAGGTGAAGGAAATTCACTAAAGGCCGCCAATCACTTGAGAAAAAATAAAAATACAAGACTCCTTTTGGCTTTCTATTGGCCACATGAGTTTAGCGAACATAGACGTGTGTGCACATCTATCAGAGGGAAATCTGTGAGGGCAATAAAGAATAGGAAAAATTTCACTTATGCAAGCTCAAAACAGGTCCTTGGGGTCTGTAAAAATTCCAGAGAGGTGTTGAGCACCTTGTAGGATGGTTGTGCAAAGAGGAGGTCTCCACAAAAACAATATTTAGATTAATGAAAAGTCAATTGTATGGTCGCCATTCATTTGGTAGTGTTTTTGTGGCAATGATGTACCAAAAGACACTTCCTTAGCAGTTACTTGTTCCCTAGAAAGGATCACAAGCAAAATTGGTGTTGTTAGTGGACATAGTTAAATGAACACAACCTTGTAAGTAGTGGAAACAATGCATACATAAAAACAAACTAAACAAAGAGGTAAATACGCAAACAATGCTCAAATGGAGCAAAAAAATCAATAAGATAATGGAAAAATCTCCCTTTATTGACTACTGGTAATAGAGGTTGAATACAATAGATGAATCTTAGACACTTGAAGAGAATTATTTTAGCTATGGTGCTAAAATTATTTTCCTCAATCTCTTTGCAAGTTTCTCCTCTCTCTCAAAGAAGTATGAAGACTCTCCAATGGTGTATTCCTCTTCTGTTACTAAGATGATGGATTTCTTAGAAGGAATATGGCCAAAATGTTAGTGCTCTACCCTTCTTTGGCTTCAACAAAGCAATGGTGGTTTTCTCAGATAGAAATTTAGCCAGCATAACAATGTGTCATATTTTGGCTCTCCCATGGCTTGTTTATATATAATTTTTTAATTGATCTTCCCCTTCTTGGTTCATGCATGATAATGACACATGAGTAGGACAAGATGATTCCATTGAGGGTTGCATGTCTTGAAGGTGACTCGAATTTGGCTGTATTGGACTGAGCTCATGTTAGAGAATTGGCCCCAAGTGTGTAGAGTGGTCCCAGATCACTGAGTCACCCATTTCTGCAACAGTGTGAATTTCGAAGGATATTCCATGCGCACACGTTTATTGAATAAATAGATGTGCAAACTTAATTGTGTTTTCTTTATAAGCTTTGGACCTTACGAGAACTTTGATTTTTTAAACTTCATGATGTATTTAGTTGGAAAATGTTCACTTGTGCATTCTGCTGAACACCTTTTAGTTCCTTTTGGATTGTACTAACAGGTGTACGATTTTCCGGTGTTAACAATGTGATATTTATCTTTAGATTAATATTTTCTTCTTTGTCAAACACACAGAAAATCGCACACAACCATTTCTATTGCTCATTTTATTCAATCCCTCTACACTTTTAGTTGCACCTCTGATTGGGGATTTTATGAACTCCATAAAGTATTTTCAAGTGCTCGTAGAAATTTGTATCATGAGTTTGAAGGTCCCATCATGATATGGATTTCGCCACAGCTGACACTTCAATTTTTTCCTGTGTTGATGTTCTTGGATTTTTGAGCTTTCATCATTCCTTTGCACCTCTCGATGCAATTGCTAGTTTAATATCTATCTACATTTATCAACCATTTAATTTATATAACTAAACTAATATTTAATTTAACAAAATTATTAATTATTACTTCCAAACCATTTTCAAGTTAGTATGTTGTTGGGATATAGTCCCTAGGGGGTAGTTTTGGGGTTAATTTAACCTAATTTTGTAAAATTTTTGTAAAAAGAATGTAAAGTCTCCGTGATATGTTGATGTGGAGTGCGTAGATAGATAGGAGTCAAAAGGGTTTTAGCCCTTATTTTTGGTCAGTTCTAAGATTCTCCCATGGTTTGCAGACCATGGTATTGTATAAAGAAAATCTATAAATAGTTGAGTCATAAGGAGTCTTAGAGATAACTTTTGATGGAGAATTGGGTACATTTAAGAGTTTTTGTTGTCTTGGGCAAGTGCTAAGGCAGGTGTTAGGTTCCTATACCTATAGGAGTCATAATTTGGAATGACTAAGGTTAAGCCTTGTAATATTGTATATACCTTTGCTTTCTGCAAATGTTTTCCATATTAAAAAATTAAAAAATGTAAAGAGGGTATGTCCTAAAAAAATAATCAAAGGACAAAGAGTAAGAAAAGGTAAAAAAAGGTGAAAATATATGAACCCCAAAAAACAAAAATACCATGAAAATGAGCAAGTCAAAATACCACTACTATTTACTTTTATGCATAATAATGATTGTGTGCAGCTTGTTATTCATGCCACAATCCATGGTAATCAAGCTATTTAATCTTGATTATATTGTGGAGCACTTGAAAGGTATGCTTTTGACAAACAATTTAGTGGCTTTTCAGTAACATTTGTAACCTTTTTTGCATTATGAACTCAAAGAAATAAAGAATTTTAATAAAATGTGTAAGAATTAACATGGGAAGCTTAATCGTTGATAATTGTCATTTTTCTATACAGGGAAAGGTGGAAACGAAGAGTTTCCATTCAAAAGGGAAAGACAGAGGAGGAATAACTGTTGTCCCTCTAGAAGGGAACCGGATGCAAACAAGATCGAGCAGATCAAAGCAAAATAACCCAGGAAAGAAAGAAGGGATACCAATTCGGCGAAAGAGGGAAAGGAAAGTAAAGGATTAACAGCTTGGCGAATCCCTCAGGATCTTTGATCCTGAGGGATCGCTGTTTTACTTATTTTTGTTACCTAGATATCCACGTTGTTACTTTTATATAAAGGAACATCATCATTGAGCAAAGGGACTTTTGTTTTGTAAATTTCAGTTTCAGACAAAACTTTGATCATCGAGTCTCACTGAGACCTGGTTTACTATACGTTTGTTGATGCGTTAATATAAAAGACTTGGTGTTTATTTCATATTTGCGTCTGGAGTAATCTGAGGCGGTGTACCATTGGAAACTAAGGGCCCAGCTCCAAAGGACACTTGCTTTTGTATCATTATAACTTGATTTATGCGTGGTTTTCTTATCTTTATTACTCGGTAATCTGATATACCTTTCATATGCTATGCTATGCTCTCCTACGATTAATGCATTAATGGTTTTTCTCAGGAAATCTGTGTAATGACTCTGCATTGTATAATTGAATCTTTTCATAGTTGATCGCATGCTTTTAGTCTCAACCAGTTATTTCTGTTACAGAGCGTCTGTATAGAATATTATTGTCATTGGATTCATTTGAAATCCCGATTATTGGAATCTGAAAGTAATGTTATTCTATTTGGAAACATAGTTGTATTATCCTTAATTGTCAGATTACTATATTAATGCGAGGTGTGCATATATGGTCGATTACGACTGTTCCATAATTCATCAATGAGTGTTGTTCCATCAAGTACACTCCATCCAGTTTGCTTTAAGAGAGAATATTGTTATTTCATCGCAGAGTGTGAGTTTGGTGCAATAGAGAAAGTTTGGTTCTGACTCGCGAGATTTAGTTCTTTTGATTGTTGTTCCATTTACTGTTGTTCCATTTCCTATTTGTTGTTCCATTTTACTTGCTATCGTTCCATTTACTTGCATTCGCTGTTTTGGTGTGAGAGAAGGTCTAAGGCTATAGTGAGCCTCAGCAGTCGCTGCCTAGCTCCCAGACCTATGGTCCATGCTCTAATTTCCTTTCCATCAGTTTCTAGAGGGATGGGTTATCGCTTCCGTACCCTTGACTGATAAGCTGTCTTGTGTGATTCTATCTTTTTGGAGTAATGTAGTCGTAGTTTAGCATCTGTTTACTCTTGTATTTTCTGAACGCTATACTACTAAGCATTACTCGGACGAATAGCCTCGGATTGAGCTACTCTTTGCAATAACAAAGCGTTCCCGGATTGACTTATTAATGTGGGATAATTAGAGGTGTGGGAGACCCTAGTTATAGCTCTACATTTTGGCGCTGTTGCCGGGGAAAGAGTATAGCCATTTGTCCTTTACAGAGTAGTGCGCAAATCCGCTAGGGGAGAGTTGGATTTTAAAAACAGAAGGTAAGAACCTGCATACGGAGAATGTAAAAGCCCTGCTCCACCATTCGCTCTCCTAGCAGAATTGTTGGTTGAATAGGATTTAATAGTTTATTAGAGTGCATGACTAAGCAAAAAAAGCTAGAAAAGAATATCAAACCTCCATCCAAACCCGAAAAAGCCAAAGGGCCGGTGACCCTTGGCCGAACAACCTTCATAGACGAAATCTATAAGAAAACTGAATCTCAGCCATTAGTAGGCCCCCGAAAGATTAATTCTAAATAGCCTACTAGCTCCCTTCAGGCCACAACATCACCATCTGAAGCCTTTGCTGAGGTGCATAGTCAGATTGATGAACATGAATTTCAAGAAATTGAAAGTTCTATTCCAGAACGACTGCAGGAAGGGAATTTAAGCAATCTTTGTGAAGAAGAAGGGAAACAGGGGAAGTAGGAGAGCCAAGGTCTCCTCCTAGGATAATCCAGCTGTTAAATAGCCCAGATAAGGGGAGCGCGGTAAAAATTATTATTGAAGACACCCCATTTCCTCAGATAGAAATTCCAGATAGGGGAAGTGCTATCAAAACAATCCCTGTCAAGGCCGTTCCTTCTCAGCCTAGGAATACCCTCCTAGAAATCCCGGAAGGTTATTGGCATATATTCGATCCCATGGCGCAGAATCAGCCAAATACTCAAACTTCTACATTGCAATATCCTATAGTGGATTCCGTAGCAAATGCGCCAATGAAAGCAATCCCTCTTCAACACATTCCTACATTTCATGGACTTACATCAGAGGACCCTGATGCATTCTTATTTGAATTTGATGTGCTATGCAGGGGATATGATTACACCACTAACCTCCAGAAATTAAAATTGTTCCCCTCCACTTTGAAAGGGGCGGCCCTAAGATGGTTTATGGGTTTAGGTGGTGGAGTCATAAATAACTGGGAACAAATGAAAGAATCTTTCCTAAAGAAATATCAGGATTATTGTAGGTCTAGAGAATTAAAAGATGAAAATTTTCAAATGACAGCTAGACCAAATGAAACATTAGAGGAATACGTAGAACATTTTCAGTATAATTTACAGAGATCCCCCTATGCATCACTACCTCTGCCTGATAATGTGTTAAAAACTACATTGATCAGAGGCATGAAGGGACAGTGGATTGAAACATTAAATATCATGGGAAAAGGGGATATTTATCAAGAGAATTTTGATGACATCATTGATTTATGTATCAGGAGTTCGAGAGGCAGCACAAGGATAAAACCAGCAGAATATGATCGGTTTGTCAGAGATAACAAAATATTAACAGAAGGAGTAACACGTGTAGAACTTGGAAATTTATTAGAAAATTTTAAAACTGATATTCTGGGGACATTAACTACACAACTTGATATTGTGCAGGCTAAACAGAAGCAGATGGAGGCGGAACAAAATCTGGCGATTTTCTGCCCCCGATGTAGAGAAAAACATAGCCACAAGGAATGTCCACTGGATGCAGTTCAAACATGTGCTATCTGTACAAAAGACCACCTTACTGAGAGCTGCCCCTCACTTCCTGGATTGAAGGCAGTATATAAGGAAGCGGAAGAAGAGCCAGAATCAGCATACTTCATTAACCAGCGTCGCCAATGGCAACCAAGACAATCTGGTATGTTTTCGGACCCAACTTCTTCTTTCCAGCCTCCGCAGATAATGCTCAGCAATATAATATGTGGCAAAACCAATCTCAACCCCCATTCCTGAGTTGGTCATCATAGCCGTTTCCTTCTCCAAATCTGTGGATGAATTCTCCAAGCCAATTCAGCTGGCCGAATTTTCCTTACACCCCACCATATTGGCAGAATAACTCATATCCTCCACAATGGATTCCCCCTACTTCACAAGGTTCACCCTGGCAGACAAACTGGCCAAAATCGACATATCAGCCAGCATGAACTATTCCACTCCCTCAACCGACTCTGCCAGCTTTACAACAAAACCCCCAGTCTAATCTGAGACCGCAACTCCCAGCCCAACCCAATCTCAATCCAAATAATAGACCGGTCCAATCCCTCCAAATCATAGAAACATCAGAAATCAGACCTGACCTGAGGGAGTGCAATGATCTTCAGTTAAGATCTGGACGTATAATAGAAACAGAGGGAGATAAAACAGTTCACATTGAAGATCAGTTACCAATAGAACAACCGTTACAACAAGAGGGTGTAAATAAGGAGCAGACCCATCATCAAGCAAGTACATCCTCTCCTCCCTTCCCGGAACGATTAGTCATACCACAACCTGTGCAATATCCAGACTTTGACATTTTGGGAGAGTTACAAAATCTGTACATAAGAATTCCATTCCTCCAAGCCATTCAAGACATCCCTATATATGCGAAAACTATAAAAGAATTGTGCATAAAACAATCGAGGAGGAATGCAACCACTAACCCAAGAGTCCAAGTAGTCGGTACTTTATCTGACCTGTTATCAGGAAAGGAGACACCCATTAAATATGAAGATCCCAGAAATCCAATTGTAACTGTTCAAATCTATGGTCAGACCCTGACTAATGCTTTAGTTGATCTAGGAGCTGCAATTAATATTTTGACAACCTCTACCTGCCAAAAGCTCGGCATTACATCGGTAGAACCTACTTCTACTTTGTTAGAATTGGCAGACCAATCTGTAGTTCGACCAGAAGGTACTCTATACAACGTCATGGTCTCTGTAGATTCCTGGGAATACCCAACTGATTTCCTGATAATTAATCCAAAAACCCGACTGGATGGACATCCGCTAATTCTAGGTAGACCTTGGCTTGCTACTGCCGATGCTTACATTGGTTGTCGGCAGGGAAACATGACTATAACTAGAGGACCAGATATTAAAAATCTAGTTCTATACCCTCCAGCACAGCCAATTCTTACAATGATCAAAACTAACCAGCACCCTGTGTCATACCTTACTAACAATATTAGATCCCCATTGACTATACAGAAGGCTCTAGATTTTAAAGACCAAACAGAAGACGATGCCATCAATAATTTCATTAGTCAAACTGAATCTAGATCTCACACACAGTGTTTCATGATAGAAGCAGCGTTTGATAGTGAACTAGAAGAAGATCCTTTGAAAGATGCACATGACCAAACAATAACTGTGACTATTGTTGCCAACAGTAAAGTAGTGGAAATTGAACCGGGTAAGACTCTAAACATCAATGCCAACCTCACACCGGACCAAGAAACAAAGCTCGTCCATCTGTTATGAAAGTATCAAGAAGCATTTGCGTGGGATTACCCTGATATGAAAGGGATTGATCCTCAATTATGCACCCACCACATTTATATAGAAAAATATGCAAGACCTGTTTGTCAACCGCAAAGAAGACTCAACCCTCATCTAAAAGATTTTGTAAAGGCTGAACTTCAGAAACTTTTAGATGTTAATTTCATCTATCCTATTTCCGATAGTAAATGGGTCTCTCCACTTGTGGTGGTACCCAAGAAGAATGGGAAATGGAGGATTTGTGTGGATTACAGGGAGTTAAATAAAGCCACACAGAAAGATCACTTCCCTCTCCCATTCATTAGAGACCAAGTATTGGACACTTTAGTAGGAAAGAAATCCTTTTCTTTCCTGGATGGCTTCAGTGGATACAATCAGATTCAGATTGCCCCTGAAGACCAAGATAAAACTACTTTTACTTGTCCTTGGGGAACGTTTGCCTATCGAGTTCTACCCTTTGGCCTATGTAATGCTCCTGCTACATTCCAAAGGGTTGTCCTTAGTATCTTTGCAGATTTAATAAATGATGGATGTGAGGTGTACATGGATGACTTTACACCATATGGAGATGATTTTGATCCAACTTTAGATACTCTAGAAAGAGTCCTACAACGATGCATCGCTACCAGGCTGTGCTTAAGCCACGAAAAATGTTATATGATGATGACAGAAGGGCTCATTCTAGGACACTATGTTTCAGCAGCTGGCATTCAGGTAGACCCGGCCAAAATTCAGATACTTTTGCTTATCCCCACCCCCACTATTCAAACAGAGGTACGCAGCTTTCTTAGATTTTCTGGGTATTATAGACGATTTATAGAACATTATTCACACATTGTTGCACCTCTATATGCACTAACTGGTAATTTTGACTTCTTGTGGACAGAAAAATGTGACCGTGCTTTCAAGGAATTAAAGAAGCTTGTATCAACAGCTCCAGTCCTTCGAGGACCAAACTAGAATTTACCATTCCAAATCTCATATGATGCCTCGGATACAGCAATCGGTGTAGTCCTTGGGCAGGAAGAGGATAAAAAACCATATGCTATATACTATATCAGCAAAAATTTATCCTCAGCTGAATTAAATTACACTGTCACTGAAAAAGAATTCATGGCTGTAATACATGATGTTAATAAGTTTAGACATTATATCACAGGCTATCCCGTTATGTTATATACAGATCATTTTGCTATCAAATATTTGGCAAATAAGCCTGTTACAAATGCTAGAATAACTAGGTGGTTGATCTTATTGCAGGAGTTCGATATCACAATCAAGGATCGACCTGGCAAGGAGAACCCCGTAGCCGATTTTCTCTCACGAATACCAAAATCAATTGAAGCAGCAGCAGTGGAAGATCAATTTCCTGATGAGAACTTGTTTGCTGTTGCTGTTCAAACACCCTGGTATGCTGATGTTGCCAATTACCTTGCAGTAGGTAAGCTACCAAAACACTTAACCCCTAATGAACGTAAGCAGATTGTTCAGAAGAGTACTCGATTTTCGTGGATTGGGGGCTATTTGTTCCATACAGGGGTAGACATGCAAATTAGGAGATGTATTTGAGAAGATGAAATTTTCGACATTTTAAAAGCCTGTCATGACAGACCATGTGGGGGACACTTTGCTGAAAAAAGAACAGCACATAAAGTATTGCAGATAGGATACTATTGGCCTACAATTTTCAAAGATGCGAAGAAATTTGCCCAAGCCTGTGACAGCTGCCAGCGAGCAGGATGACCTGGTCAAGCCGACGAAATGCCTCTGAGGCCACAATTAGTCATTGAGCCATTTGAATGATGGGCTCTTGATTTCGTTGGACCCATCAACCCATCATCAAATCAGAGAACATATATCTTGGTGGCGACAAACTATGTCACCAAATGGGTTGAGGCCGAATCGTTACCTAGAGCTACAAAAGATTCTGTAATACAGTTATTGTTCCATTTGTTTGTACGTTATGGACTTCCGAGAGAAATAATTACAGATGGAGGACCACAATTTGCTGGAAATAAATTAGCTGCAACACTTAAAAATTATCACGTCCAGCATAAAATTACTACCCCATATCATCCGCAGGAAAATGGGCAAGTAGAAAGTAGCAACAAGGTAATAGAATCAATTTTAACAAAAACCATTGCGTCGCATAGGCGTGATTGGGCCGCCCGATTACCTGAAGCACTGTGGGCTTATAGAACCACATGGAGAAGTACCACAAGTTATTCACCCTATCAATTAGTGTTTGGAAAACAACCTATTTTCCCCATAGAATTCGAAATCCAAACGCTACGAACTGCACAGGAAGTCGGCCTAGATCTAAGTGAGGCACAAATCAATCGATTACAGTAGATTAATGAACTGGACGAAATCAGGCTTTCTGCATTACAGAATACAACACTTATTCAACAGTAGCGAGCTAAATGGCATGATGCACTCATCAAGAACAAAGTCTTTCACGAAGGAGACTGGGCTCTGTTATATGACTCTCGGTTTCAGGACTTCCGGGGGAAACTTCAGACTCGATGGTTGGGACCATACGAAATCCAGAAAGTACATGATAATGGGACCCTCACTCTGATCACAATCGACGGTTCTGGATATGCATTCAAGGTAAATGGCCACCGATTTCGTCTCTATCAAAAGCCACTCACTCGGGAATCCTTCTGTCAGCAGCTACGTCGAGACACTGATATGGAAATTTTAGGAGAGGAAGCAAAATCTTCCTCACCTATAATTCAGTAAGGAATTCATTTTTCTATAATTTGTACATAAGTTCTTGTATATATGTTTTCTTAACATTTTCATTATTTTGATTTTTTCATTCTGCGTGTTCTTGTTGTTCCTTTTCCAAAAGGAACAGCATTTGCGTGTTTTTGTTGTTCCTTTTTGAAAGGAACAACATTGTTGTGTTTTTGTTGTTCCTTTTCAAAAGGAACAACATTGTTGTGTTCTTGCTGTTCCTTTTCCAAAAGGAATAGAATTTGCGTGTTTCTGCTATTCCTTTTCAAAAGGAACAGCATTGATGTGTTTCTGCTGTTCCTTTTCAAAAGGAACAACATTGTTGTGTTTCTGCTGTTCCTTTTCAAAAGGAACAACATTCATGATTTTCTGTTGTTCCTTTTCAAAAGGAACAACATTTGTGATTTTCTGCTGTTCCTTTTCAAAAGGAACAACATTTGTGATTTTTTGCTGTTCCTTTTCAAAAGGAACAACATTTGTGATTTTCTGCTGTTCCTTTTCAAAAGGAACAACATTCATGATTTTCTGTTGTTCATTTTCAAAAGGAACAACATTTGTGATTTTCTGTTGTTCCTTTTCAAAAGGGACAACATTCGTGATTTTCTGTTGTTCCTTTTCAAAAGGAACAACATTTGTGATTTTCTGTTGTTCCTTTTAAAGAAACAGCATCTCAAGTATTTGTTTGCATGGATTCTTCTCTACTGTTCCTTTTCAAAAGGAACACCATCGGCATGTTTTTTCTCTTTTTGATGATATTGAGGATTCTTTTCGCCTATGTTCTCCCCAGTCTTTAAGATACAGCTATGGACTTATGCAATGAACATAAATTATGACATACCGAAGTCAGCAGATCATAAATCGCTATCTTTATAAGGCCTAGTATTGATAAGAGGACAAGAGGAGGGACACACTTACCTCTTATCTTCGTTGTCATTGTCTTATTACCGTTGCTCTGGTTGGTGATCTTTATCATGACGATTTCCCTAATTTGTTTTTTTTTATTATTACTTAGGGGTAAGAGCAGAGGATTTATATCTTCCTGTTGGGATGATAAGACTTCTTCCACCATTCCCCACTCTTAAGGAGTGCTGAACCACCCTTATGTGTAAATAAATAAGAAAAAGTGCTCTGCAAAAAGAAAGAAGTAAATATGAATTATCAATTGTCAAATGCAGGATAGGGGGTCTCATCAAGAGCCAACCTACCATGATCATAAGGATGGAAGCGAAGTGGCATTCCCATTATGGCCACCACACCAGGGATATGGTCCAAAGGTACACTAAATAAACAAACCTTGGAACAGGGGGTCTCATCATGAGCCGGCCTGCCCACGTTTCGCACCTACCTTGTGAATGGCATTATGGCTACCTAGTTATCAAGCCAGCATAATGGCCTACATTTTGACAAAATACTCTTCAAAATACACACAAAGGATCATGGTTCCGGGGGTGAAATAAACAACTCTGCCAAGGTTATGAACACTTGTTGGTAGCAGAGCTCTGTTAATGGTATTGAAGTCGTAATGGTTACACCAATAGGTATGATATCAATACTTCTTCGTCTCTTATATCCTATGAATAGATCATATTTTATGTCCCAATGTATACATCGCATGAACATTCATTACCACCAATCATGGCAACGGAACTGACAATGACCGCTGGAGATTTCGTACGCTTGACAGATGTCCCATCCCCCAGCCTCCCATCATATCACACAAGCTCTTATGTAAAACGCGATCCACCTTTTTGCCTCGATTTCGGTATTTCATTGTCTACCTAAAACATGCCATAATTTCATATGCTGTTCCTTTATGACTTGGTTTCCGAATGGCTGCTGCTCCTCTATTTGACGGCTGGGGTCAGCCTATCAGATCCCGGGGGGAAGGTAACTTCATTACTCCATGAATTATGTGTCAGCACACCATTCTGGGAAGATAATGTACGAAGGTATTGCATGGTTTAACAGTATGATAATTCTATTTTACGGAAATTTCCATCCACGATCCTTTTTTTTTGCATACTCTGTGTTCTTTTCCAAAACTTTGTGACGATCACCCTCTCTGCGTCTCAAATAGCACAGGCAGTTGCTGTTCCATTGAGAATTCTGAGTGGAACCATGGGGGGAAAGGTAGTCCGAAGCGAACCTCAGGAGTTGACAGTCTCCACTGCTGCCCGGGAGATCCTGGAAAAGGCAAGGTGGCTGAATTATTTCATTCGCCTACGAGAATCGAATGAAACAATGGCGTTGGAATTCCTGCAAAATTTGCAGGAGAACTACTCCATAGTAAGAGAAAGACAGATAGCGGTCATTGATGATATAATTGCAGAAGTCTCTGGACTACCAGCTGCCGGACACGTATGGACGCTGAAGAAAGAAAGACTACAAAAGATTATGGAGATTTTCCAGGATGAAGGCCAAAGCTTGATAGTCAAGGGGAAGGGAGTTCTGCCGGCAACGTTAGGGGAACCCTGGACCGAATTAGCAAAGATAGTGCAGAGCTACATCACTTGCGAAGGGAGGAAAGACGTGGTAAGACCACGCCATCTTAAACTCTTAGCTGTTTTGAAAGGAAAATGTTCTGTAAATCTGCCTGCACTCTTAAATTCGTTATTACATGATGCGGCCCGAAGCCTGAAAAAGGCACAGCACATAGAAACAGTTGTTAGCCACCATGGATTGATTCGATTGATAGTGAGCCATAGTCTCACTCAACAGCAAAGCAGCTGGGAGGAGCTTATTGCAATGATCGAGGGGGGATTGGCTGCACCATCCCCAAAACCTAAACATTCCTCTAGCACACCGGAACGATCAGAAAAACACAGAGAATTGGCAGCAGAAAAACATGTTGCTCCAAAACAAAAATATTCCTCTAGTACACCAGAACGAGAAGAAGAACCTAGAAAATTGGTAGCAGAAAAACATGTTGCTGGTACACCCGAACAACCTGAGAGACCAAGGAAATCAGCTCGGCTGGCCCGGATACAAGGGAGGCTAGAAAAGATCCAGGAGACCACTAGCCAGCCAATTGAGATTACAGACAAACCTCCAGAACCAGAAGGAGGACCTTCCGAAGAAAATGCTGAGCAATCTGGGGCCAAGGCTAAGCAGCCCGGAGAAGGAGTCGAGGAAGGAGACAAGCACTCTAAAACAGAAACAGAAGCTGAACACTCCAAGGCAGTCACTGAGCAGTCCAATCAAGAGGAGGAAGCAGTACAGCTAGAGGGCAGCCCGCTGCGGGACCCTGTGGGTGAAGAGGAATTGGCTGCAATCCTGGCCAATATGGGGGAGTATGGCCAACCCTCCAGCCCAGCAGGCCTCCTTGAAGGACCTCCGGAGGAAGACACACCTGAGAAATCACATGCAGAAAAGGCAGGAGAAGGAAACCTGCCCATTCATGATGAGGAAATAAGAGACACCAATCGGGAACAATCTGTTCCCAAGACACCAGAATAAATTCCAGACACAGTAGGAGCAGATTTAAGGGCCAGTCATAAACCCTCTGCCGAGACAATAGAGATTAAGAAATTAAGGAGGAAACAACAGAGGTTGCTAAACACTATAGCCAAGCTCCGACAGCAAATTCAGATTCTGAAAGCCAACCTGAGGATATGAAGTACCGCAAGGAAAAGAAAGAGGGCCACTACAGCAAAATCTCGTAGGAAAAGAAGACGACGGACTTATAGCTGCTTTGTTGGTTGAAACCCCATTGGAAGACCTACTGCCATTCCAAATGACAATGAAAAATAGACTGCTATTCCAAATGACATTGAAGAACAGACTGCTGTTCCAAGTGACGTTGAAGAACAGACTGTTGTTCCAAATGACGTTGAAGAACAGACTGTTGTTCCAATTGACCCTGAAGAACAGACTGACATTCCAATTGAGGCAGAGGAACAGGAAGATGTTCCAATAACAGGGGGACCACAACAACCTTTCATTCGTGTTAAGAAAGAAAAAGAGAGTAAGAAGACCCAAACAGAAGCACCACCCTCAGGGGTAATTCGGGTTCTAAACTCCAAACATCATAACAAAAAGGTTCAGGTAAAATTCCCGGCCTCTATAGCTCTATGGAAAAACGATCCAAAAACAAGAACCTTGCACAAGATGATGAAGCAAGATCAGCAAGAAGCCGAACAGCTGAGAGAAAAAACAATCCCCCGGGAGAAATACGAAGAGTTACAACAACAACTTCGGGATATTAGTCAGTCCGAGAGCCAGGCCTTTGAAGGATGGCAAAAGGAGCAAGAAAAGGTTGCCACGGTAACTCGTTGATTAGATATTGTTATTAAGCAGATGGACACTGTGTGTTCTTTGTATAATGACACTTTGACCTGTAGGGCCCCTGCTAAAAACTATGCTTTATTGTTGCGTGAACGATATTTACGATTAAAAATAAAAGCTGTTAGGGCGGGTGCCCCTATCCAAATCAATACTGTTAATGATTTTATAGATTGTTGCAAGCATTATGGAATTAAGGTTCAAAGATTATTGTGCGAATTTAACTTGCACAACCTCGTGCTAGACCAGGAAACTGACTTAAATCCTGGCCCTTTTGTTGGTGACATACAATTGCAAGCCTTTGTTTCATTTGGGGTTAATCAGCTGAAATGGCTCAGAGCCTATAACACCTTTCAGAGACAGGAAAATAGCCTAGACTTATGGGTGAGAGCCGAGCCTAGAGACCCAGTGATGCTATGGAGAGAGCATAGGAACCTTATGAGGACCCCGGGTGTCATCGAGATATTAGGACCCATGCACGAAGACCTGATCCGACATAGTCTGGAATATTTTTTGACTATTAAAGACCTCGCCATCGATGCTCCAAAATTCCGATACCAGACTTCTAGCCCAAACATCCAGCTCAGGGAACCATTCAAATACGAGAATTTTGAGCTGGCTGCCAGCCGATTGAACCTTTATGGGGAACGTATTCTGCAAGCAGGGCCATCCTGGTTAGGGTATCGATTTCGTAGTCCAATAATTTGGCACCCTGCACCCGGATATGAGGCCTTGTATGAAATGCCTGCAGGTCAAATAAATCAGTTCTTTGATGATCTAGTTGCTCATCACGGTTGTAGGCCTCCTCACGAGGTTCCCTCTCCGACCTATTCTCTTACCGCCTTGCATGTCAACTATAATGTTTTCATGAGGGCATGAAACAGGGTAAGCAGGGGGGTGTGTTGAGCACTTGAAAGGTATGCTTTTGACAAACAATTTAGTGGCTTTTCAGTAACATTTGTAACCTTTTCTGCATTATGAACTCAAAGAAATAAAGAATTTTAATAAAATGTGTAAGAATTAACATGGGAAGCTTAATCGTTGATAATTGTCATTTTTCTATACAGGGAAAGGTGGAAACGAATAGTTGTCGTTCAAAAGGGAAAGACAGAGGAGGAATAACTGCTGTCCCTCTAGAAGGGAATCGGATGCAAACAAGATTGAGCAGATCAAAGTAGAATAACCCAGGAAAGAAAGAAGGGATACCAATTCGGCGAAAGAGGGAAAGAAAAGTAAAGGGTTAACAGCTTGGCGAATCCCTTAGGATCTTTGATCCTGAGGGATTGCTGTTTTACTTATTTTTGTTACCTAGATATCCCCGTCGTTACTTTTATATAAAGGAACAACATCATTGAGCAAAGGGACTTCTGTTTTGTAAATTTCAGTTTCAGACAAAACTTTGATCATCGAGTCTCACTGAGACCTGGTTTACTGTACGTTTGTTGATGCGTTAATATAAAAGACTTGGTGTTTATTTCATCTTTGCATCTGGAGTAATCTAAGGCAGTGTACCATTGGAAGCTAAGGGCCCGGCTCCGAAGGACACTTGCTTTTGTATCATTATAACTTGATTTATGCGTGGTTTGATTATCTTTATTACTCGGTAATCTGATATACCTTTCATATGCTATGCTATGCTCTGCTACGATCAATGCATTAATGGTTTTTCTCAGGAAATCTGTGTAATGACTCTGCATTGTTTAATTGAATCTTTTCAGAGTTGATCGCATGCTTTTAGTCTCAACCAGTTATTTCTGTTACAGAGCGTCTGTATTGAATATTACTGTCATTGGATTCATTTGAAATCCAGATTATTGGAATCCGAAATTAATGTTATTCTATTTGGAAACATAGTTATATTATCCTTAATTGTCAGATTACTATATTAATGCGAGGTGTGCATATATGGTCGATTACTGCCGTTCCATAATTCATCAATGAGTGTTGTTCCATCAAGTACATTCCATCCAGTTTGCTTTAAGATAGAAGATTGTTATTTCATCGCAGAGTGTGAGTTTGGTGCAATAGAGCAAGTTTGGTTCTGACTCCCGAGATTTAGTTCTTTTGATTGCTGTTCCATTTACTGCTGTTCCATTTCCTATTTGTTGTTCCATTTTACTTGTTGCCGTTCTATTTACTTGCATTCGCTGTTTTGGTGTGAGAGAAGGTCTAAGGCTGTAGTGAACCTCAGCAGTCGCTGCCTAGCTCCCAGACCTATGGTCCATGCTCTAATTTCCTTTCCATCAGTTTCTAGAGGGATGGGTTATCGCTTCCGTACCCTTAACTGATAAGCTATCTTGTGTGATTCTATCTTTTTGGAGTAATTTAGTCGTAGTTTAGCATCTGTTTACTCTTGTATTTTCTGAACGCTATACTACTAAGCATTACTCGGACGAATAGCCTCGGATTGAGCTACTCTTTGCAATAACAAAGCGTTCCCGGATTGACTTATTAATGTGGGATAATTAGAGGTGTGGGAGACCCTAGTTATAGCTCTACATATACAATGCTTTGAATTTTATGTTTATAGTTAGAGGATAAAATCTGACCAAACAGTTTAACCTTGGTAGATCATTAGATAGGTAGAGTAAATAAAAGGAGCTCATAAGTTTAATCTGCGCCCTCTAATGATATAAGGTTAGAATTAGCTAGTTTACTTTGTAAAGAAAAGAAAAAGATTGATAAGCGTTTGCGAGCCTAAATGCACCCAAATAAAGTAAAGAAAAAATGGTAGGATAAGTGAATGGGTAAGTAGAAGAAACGTTGCACAAATTTCAAGTGATTACTCATGTTTAAATGCATCTTTCAAATGTGCATAAGTAGTAAACAGAGCAAAGACAATGGTTCACAGTATGGTTTATTTAACATCCCCTTATTCATTTTACCCCTTTACTTCACTAATTTCCCATAAATAAATTCTAGTACTTAAATCCTTTAAGTCAAAGGGGCTCAGAGCATTTCTCTGACTTTTGAAGGGACTAGACCCTCGACTTAATGACTTATGGGCATAAGTGCTAGAAGCCCCTTCATAAAAAATTCACCTCCCTTCATTTTCCCTCATTTCCCTAATAAAACCACCCTTTCCTATGGTGGACACCTTTTACCTATGAAAAGTGCCTCACCCCCATGTAAAAGCGTTTCGCACAAAAAACCCACCAAAATTTTTTATCCTAAGTCTAAATTTAAATTCACAATCACATACCCTTAACCCCTTCTACTTAAGAAAACCCACTCCGCCATCACTTTCATATTAATTAACTAACTCTATTATATAAACCCATTATAACCCTTTTCCCATAAATAATTAAAACCCTATATAAAATACCCCAATCCCTTAGTTTTAATAAAAACTAATATAAACTACCCCTTATCCCGATATAACTTCACTTAATTTACCTAACCCCGGTAAAACTTAAGTTAATCCCACATCAGCCTCACCTGACTCCCTAATTCCTCACTAAACCTGGCCTGATCATTTAACCTAGGAATAGTCCCTAAACTAATCTTGAACGACCATAATTAAATCACTGACCCCCCCATCAACTCCCATCATTTCCCCCTGCGCAGCTTTACCTCCTCACTACCATTGATCATCCCTCCCCCACATCCCATGGCGCACAACCATATCGGCTGCGCTTGATGGCTACGTGTCAGAGGATGTATGGCATCGGGTGACCCTTCCCAAAAATTGCCCGCACCACAAAAGCGATGCGACGACCCTCTAAAACCATTCCCCCGCTAAATCGAAAAATCGTCAACTGTTCATCCGAAAGTGAAACCTGCCAAAATTAATTATTTTCTCTATAAAAGGCCGCAAAGCCCTCTTTCGCCCTTTTTTCGCACATTCTCTTTGTATGTTGTGTAAACCATTACGACCACTGTAATCGTTGAAATTACCCATAGACTTCCAATTCCGCTCCAAAAGACACTGCAGACAGCCCAACCAACCTTTTTAGAACCGTACCAAGACCACACCAACCATTGTAGCTGCCGTGAAACACCATTTTCAGAACCAATTCACCCAATTCCAGGTATTTCACCATGAATTACCTCTTACCCCTACAAATTTCAAAACCTTTAGCCTATGCAGTGTTTTTAGGTTGAAAATTGAAGTAAGAATATTGCCAAGTTTATAAATTGCTCACTTAAACCCTCTGAAAAGTCTCAAAACCACTGATAAAACCCCCCAGAGCATAACTCAAATCCACAAGAACTGAATTATGGCCGCCCCTATCTCCATGGGCGTTAGACCCATTACTAATCCACACTTAGACCTGGACCACCTTCCCCTGGCTGACAGGGATTTCCAAATCAAAGACACAACTACAATAGAGCTCCTACTTAAAATCCATTACTTAAGCAAAGATAGATACCTAAAACATATGGGTAATATTGGCCTTTGGGAGTCCAATTTACCCAGATACCAGTTCCCCCAAGTTCATATATTTCCAGAAATTGTTCATATGTGTTATGCATGCTATGTCCCCAGCCATAGAGCCATAATGTCTCATGACCAGAAGGTTCTATTCACTATCACAACTGAGTCAATTAATGAAATGCTGTAGTTCCAACTAGGGCCAAATCTAACCCCTCTCTCAATTGGAGACCTGTTGGACCAGTATCCCAAGCAAATCCCATCAATATTGGTCCAGTTGTTTCAAACCTTCATTAGAGAGGAAAAGCATATCCCTAAGGACCCCCATCCATATGTATCGGCTATTTTCTCTCAATGGGGCCAAAACATTGTAACCATGATATCCTGTGTTTTGGGTTACTCTACCAGTGAATACATTGATGAACTTATTCTTGCTTTCATGTACATTTACACCCCAAGGTAGCCTCCTACAATCACATATGAATTTTCCAATTTCATAGCGGATAGAATGCATGAGCAGTTCATAAGAATGGGAAATGAGAGAGTATTCAAATACTCCTTTGTATTGTACCATCTATTTTTGTATTATCAGTTGGATAAGTTTCCTTTCACTCTCTAGAAGCTTGACACTAGGGGCTATCCCAGATCTGTCATTTTTTGGACCCCACTTTTCCATGAGTATAGATCCCCATAGACATACTATGACTTCATAGATTCTTTTGTGTATCTAATCATGAATATGCTCACTGGAAATCCTCCAACTTGAATAAGTCCAGAGATAAAAAGAGTCCTCTAGCTTTCCAGGCAAATCAAAGTGGGAGATTGGTACCCTTACCAAAACCACATAGAAATCAGAATATATGGTTGCCTGCTTGCACCATATAAGTTGCCAAGATACTTCCCCATGAGGTTGTTTGCCTTAGAATATCACAGACAGATCATCAATGCAGATGAGGTCAACTTTGTTAATGCTAAGAAGAAGGCCAATTTTGGAATCAAAGATCAGTTAGGTCCCTTCATATGTAATTCCAGAGAGGCAGGGAAAGAGGTTGACCTAATCCTACAAAGCCTGAAATTCCAAAGGGGTTTTGTATGGAGATATGACCCTTTAGAATTCATTACCAAGAAATAGAGGCATATGCCAATCAGACAGAATGGGTGGAAAATACCTTAGTAGACAGTGACAACCAAGGGTAGATGTAGAAAATTCTCTAATTGATTTGGAAAAGCAGCTTGATGAGAGCTCTTTTCTGTAGGTACCAAAAGAGAAAGAAAGAGCCATGAGCACCCCTCCAGTCACATAGACTCCTCAGAATGAGGATAAAAATCCAAAAAGAAACAGAGAGGGAGCTTCCACTTCAGGAATGGACACCTCTAATTTGCAGTCGAAAACAGTCGCAACAAGAGGCAAAGGCTTAATTTGGCCTTTGAACAAGAATACACAGAATTATTAGCATAGGTTACCAAAACAAAGGTAGACAAAAGCAAGCCGACAACTCCATATGAAGACATACAAGAGCCTTCCACATTACAGAATCAGATGTTGGAAAGGCAGCTTAGTGTGGAAGTGTCTTCCTTCAGTAGTCCTGCTGACAAAGACTAGGACATAAAAGACAGGTATAAGGAAATCAAAATGAGGAATGAGAGGCTTAAAGCCCAAACATATGCTCAATACCTAAAGCTTACTCCCACAAATCAAACAAGGCTAATGTCAGCCTTTGACATCAAGGAGGGAAAGCTACAGATGTCCTTTATCAAACCTACAACACAATAGCCCAACACATCATCAGATTACAAGAGGGTTGACTTTGAAGTGATGGTAAGGGATATTCATCCCATAGAATAGATAGAACTGCATAAACAGGCTAGAGAGATGATATATTCCACCCCCACAGGAAAAGCCATAGCTGCCCATCAGCTACAAAATTCATTGAACATATCAACACAATTTTAATTAGAGAAGGCCTCCTCACAGGCCAAGGGTACGAGGATTAACTCTTTGGAAGACTTGGTTATTGAGCTGGGACATGATCCCAAGGATATAAAAGCTACTGAGCAACTGATAAAGA
The DNA here is from genome assembly GCA_000404065.3 of Pinus taeda. Lineage (NCBI taxonomy): Eukaryota > Viridiplantae > Streptophyta > Pinopsida > Pinales > Pinaceae > Pinus > Pinus taeda. The sequence goes on from APFE031070891.1 coordinate 100,907, forward strand.
AGAAGAATGATGATATTGCTGCACTGAATAAGCAATTGAAGATACCACAGCTGCAACATCCTCAAACACTTGAAGTCATAGAGAACCAAACCAAACATGAGTAGTTGATGGACTTGGTCCTAACACTCAATGATCAACTCAGGGAGACAGAGAATGAATTGTATAACTTGATCCAATTGAAACAAACTGACATTGCATCAACTTCTACAAATGTCATCCCTACTGTGTATACAGAAGTCCCTTCTACACTGGCAACTTCACTTGCACCAACAGCCCCACCTGTCACAGCATTGCCAGTTACAATAGAGCCTACAACAGCAACAGATGCATAAGGAGAAAAGGCAGAAGAATTAGTTAGATCCATGGAAGAGATGTCAATTCAGGCTACAAAAATGAATAAACTGAAGGAAAATGTGGCAAGTTTAGAGACTAATTGTAAACTTACACATATTATGCAAAAATAAGAGGCACAAAAAGCCAACAGAATTAGTGAAAGGGTCAAAGCCTTGGAGAAAGAAATGACATTAGAGAAACCCCTTGGCCAAGCCAAGGAACTGTTATGGGCCAATATCATTGACTCCGTTAAGGATATTTGGCCATCCATTCAAGTTATTTTTGAGCAGATAAAACTGATAAAGATAGATACAGTAGATATTTAGAAAGTCAAGGAGGAATTGCATGACATGCCAGGGGATGCCAATAGACTCATCCATTTCCTTAACAACAAAAACATATATGAGCTTCAGGAGCTAAATATAGAGGACATAACTGAAACTATTTTGGAAATAAGGAAGGTTCTTTCCAAGAGGAACCTAATGCTAAAATTGGAGGAAAAGTGAAAAAACATGTAGGTGGCCATTGATAGATTCATGGCCAAATTCCAAATTTTGAGGGAAAAAGGATTGCTCAGTCCATTGGTCATCAATGGCAAGCTTATGACGTAGCAGGACTACGAAAATAGGCTAAGGAAGTTGGCTAAGAAACAAACTAGCACTTCATCTATAAAAGCACTGCCAACAGGCAAAGTTTTGTATAACACCTTTGAGAACTTGTTTTTTCTCCAGCATGAGATTAAACACTTATTCATCACTAAGCCCAATTTTGCCAAGTGTACCGAAGTTGATGAGATATACCAAAGGATGATGAATGTCAAATTACCTGAGGAAGAATGGTGGGAAAGCATGAATGATTTACTGTGAGAAATTTACAGTAAAAAGTTACTGCACAGTAAAAAAGAGCAGCCAGATAAATAGATAAAAACAAGACAGCAAGGTCAAAGAGTATCAGGGTCAAAGAGTATCATGTGAAAGATAAAAGTCGAAGAAGATGCCAGCGTAAGAGACCACAACTGCAAGCCATCATAAAGGGCTACAAATCCAACCATAAAAACCAGCAATACCACAATAAAAGGGACAGCATGAAACAATTTAATAGCTGTCTCTATATTCTTGCAAGAAGATATTTGTATTTCCTAGATTAAATCTCAAGTTTGTTTTGAGATATTTTGTAATAGTTTTTGTATAAATACTTCACCATTTGAAGTATGTAGGGTGGATGCTTAGACATTTTTGTAGACCTTTTTATCAAAGACTGTAAGCTATTGTATCATTGAGTGGACCAACAAGCTAGATTAATGAATAAAGACAAGACATTTCACTGGATGCATGTGTAGAGCGAAAGTGCAAACAAGTATTTTCTCTTGTATTGTTATTTTTCTGCAAAAGTTTTCCACAATCTTTATGTTGGAAATACTGAGAGGGGGGTGAATCAGTATTTCTGTTTAATTTTTCTTGTAAATACAAAAACATATAATATATAAATGGAACACAGAAATATATAGTTGGAACTAATGCTTTTATTAATACAAACAATGCAATCAAATAGATACAATATATGTATATAACTAGTTACAATTAGTTGCCAAGCTCCAACTTGGACTTCAATGAGGCTCCAACCTCCAGAGCACCAACTCTGTCTTGCAATAGTTCTGCACTTAGGAGCACCAACTCCCAAGGATTTCAATCCTGTTCATTTCTAAGGCTCCAACCTCTTGGGCTCGAACCCAAACCTGGTATAGACCGTTTTACTGCAATTCTATGCTCCCAGGCTTGCTGATCTTTTGCTTTTATCCTATTCTCCTACTTCTCAGCCTCTCCTACCTCTTGCCTATCCTTTAGCTTCCACTCTCTTTGATTATGCAATCCATTTCCTTGTTTCCCTTGATTTTTGTATCCCTGATGCCTCTAACAGTTCGTTTCCGCTTACCACTACCTCTTTGGCTTTCTCCTCAGTTGTTGTGGTTTCCTCTACCTCGCTTGATCCTTTAGCTTCCCTCCTCAATCGCTATGGCTTCCTCTGTGCTATGCGATTTCACCAACTCCCTGGGGACACGTAGATTCATAAGAGAGGTCGAACGATGCATAGAGAAATCATGTTTCACATTACGCTGTAACAACAATCATCATTTTTTAATCATAGTGGACATACACGGGGTTTTACAATTTAATAAAGATGTCACGTCTCAATCGTAGTCTCAATCACCATGATTCAGCCCACTGAATATCATTCAAGTCTTTTGAACTATTGGGTGCGTTTTATATGCATCTTCGGCTGTAAAACCCTGCGTAATGCATAAATTCAAATATACAGGAATATGAGAAAAACAGGCTTAAAACTCTAAAGGAAGGACTTAAAAAAAACATTTTACTAGCATCTATAACTGCATTGGGTCTGGTCTTTATCACCTCAGGATTTTCCTTTGTATTTTGGTCTCTACACCGAAACCCGCCAATACATTGAAAAACCTTTACGTGCGGAACTCAAGGTTTATACAGTCGGGTTTATAAAAACCACCGGGTTCAGCTGTGTAATCACAATTGGAAAATGAGGCCTCTAGGGGTCCTTTATACATCGACCCCATGACATCGTCGATGGCCGATAGGCCGATCCTCCTGCGGATGTGATATAGCATTGAATTTTGTTACAATTAGACCATCAAGTTCGTGACATACATCGCAATCGGTGCTCGGGAGAGTGACAACCCTTTGTGCATTATTGCGATGGGCGGATGTGATATAGCATTAAACCATAACATAATGTTGCAGCAGGTCCACATGTTTTGTAGTTGTATGATATACATATAGATATCACAGTCGGGGGTTTTGGGGTGATGGTATGGTAGAACCTGCCGATTTCACTATTGCCGATATATATCTATATATATATATATATACATATACACACATAAACTTCTCTGCTCCGATAGTGTATTCCACTATAACTAATTCTTCCGCCTCCGATAGTGTATTTGCCATATAATTAAGTCTTATTGCCCCCGATAGTGTATATGCAATACAACTAAGTCTTTCTGCCTCTGATAGTGTTAATGCATCCTTTGCTCCTCCGGTAGCTCCCGATAGTGTAAATGCATCCATTGCTCCTCCGATAGCTCCCGATAGTGTAATTGCATGCATATATGTGATTTCTGCTCCTGATGGCTCCCGATAGTGCATTCTGTGCCATATATGTGAATTTAGCCTTCGATAGTGTATTTTGATGTATATGTATACTCTGCCTCCGATAGTGTATATTGCTCACATATAAATACTCTGCCTTTCCACTCTTCTCTATGCTCTGATAGCTATGTTTGCTCCTCTGTTTGCTTTGTTTTCTTCCTTTGGCTCTGTTTGCTTCCTCTGATGGCTCTGTTTGCTCCCTCTAGCTCCTCAAATATTGCCATATTGACATCAATGACAATCTATGTCAACATTGTAATGTATTTGAAATACGAATGCTATAATATGGAATGATATCTTAGAATTTGCTTCATTGCACTCTGTTTTAACTATTATGCATTTTAATGTTTTCTACAAATTATCTAAATTAAGGAATTCTTAGTTTCTCCTTAGTCTAGGTAGTTTCCCTCTAATCTATAGTAAAGGATTCCTAATTGCCCTTTGCTCATGATTAACCTCTATTCCTCATCTTAATCTCGGTCTGAGAACTCTTAAGTTCTCTCTCACCCTGGTTAAGATCATATCACCCATCCGTCCCAAAGATCTATGATTTATTTTGCTAGCTTGCCCTTTGAACACTCCCTTTAGTGAGTTAATTCCAGTTTTGCTGCCCTCCTTTGACTCCATAACCTAATGGTCCAAAGATATTAGTCTATCCATCTGTTTTAAGGATTCCACCATCCAACAATCAATACAAATCAAAACCCTTGAACCCTTAGAACTAGCCTAAAATCCCAACAAACAAAGCTAAATCATATAGAGAGAGCCCTCTCTGAGCCATAGGTTGGCTAGAGCCTATGCTTAAAAGATTGGTTTGTGGTTACCTCGATCCTTTCCTTCTTCTGAAAACTTCTAGGGAAACGTTCTGAGTGATAACATAGTGGTGACCATACTAGGGACTTCGAATCCTCAGTCTTAATAAAGCTTTAAGAAAATCCTAAATTTTTATTTTAAGCCTCATTTGTTAGAAGTTCTTTCAAAAAAAAAAATCTCACAAAAATAATTAAAAAAGTTTGAAATTCTGGCTTCCAGGAAGACTCATTTTACTAGGGCTAATCCATACCCAAATCATGCCCCAATATTTGATAATCCCAACCTGATTTCAAGAAAATCCAAAAAATAAGAAAGTTCAGTTAATCAGACACCTGTAGTTAAAGCTAATTCATGCCCTGATGAATGGTTATTTCTAGAAGAACTTCCATTTGATGAGTCATTTGATCTTTCATTATTTAAAACAAAATCTGAAAGTGAACTTTGTGAAACTGTTCTAGATCTAGAATTCATTACAGACCTCGAAGTTCAATAGGCTAACAAATCCATTGATGAGTACATTCTGAAATCTCCACAATCATTTGTTAATACTGCCACAGCCCCTGAGCTTTTTGAACAATCTTCTAGTACTTTAAGTTCACCATTGTTCCCTTCAACTTCATCAATAATACCTTCTGAAGTCCATTCTTCACCACCATTTGTACCTACTCTTCCTCACCAACCTATCATATCCCATTCATCACCCATTAGTCTTGGTTGTTCATCCACTCTTCATCCACATCTTAACCCCTCCCAGCCTATAGCCATGGAAAATAGATATGCTCCTCTTGTTTTACCTACCCCACTTAGTGCTATGCCAGCAAAATACCAAAGCAAAATCATCCAATTTGATGGCACATGACATTACACTACACATCACCGTGTCAATAAGAAGAAATATTACTTTGAACTACATGAAATTGATATTGTGGATGTTCAAATGAGACTATTTGTTTCGACTTTAGCTGGTGATGTTAGGAAATGGTTTAGAGAATTGCCTGATAATAGTATTGATAGTTTAGAAGCATTTCATCAACAATTTTTGAACAGATGGGAAAAGAAGAAGAATCCCCTACAAATCCTTTCAGAATATGAAAATATTAGAAGGGGACCTAATGAAACTGTTCAAGATTACTGCACTAGATTCAACAGTATATATAACTCCATCCCAGTTAATATTAGACCCCCACCTGACTTGGCATTAATAAAGTTCCATGATGGTTTTGACATAGATATGGCATACGAACTTAGGGAAAGAAACCCCCCAACATTAGAAGAAATGCAAAGTGTAGCTGTTAGTGTTGAAGCTAATTTGTTAGCTAAAAGAGCTAGAGTTAGAAATGAAAAAAGAGGAACTGCCAAAGATGAAGCTTCACGCTCTGACATTAAAATAGATGGTTTAACCAAAAGTATGGAGAGACTAATGGATAGAATAGATAACATATAAAGGAAACCCCAATGGGATAACCAACAAGCACCTCCAATTAGAAACCTGAATTTTAGAAAAAAACCAAAATCAAAACATTGGGAAAAATGGACCAGATCAGAACATTAGGCCTCCTTCTCAAGAAAATTATGCAGAAACATCCCAACCTGAAGACCAAGAACAAGACACAAAAATCAATTTAATGGGATTAGATGATGAGGATACTATTTTTCTGACCTAAGATGAGCAGGAACTACATATGCTACAGCAATTGCAAATCTAGTCTGGAGAGTCATTTGATTACAAATAGGGATATGATTCTACCATCTTTGAAGTGCATAAACAGTATAACCTAAGAAGCAGGAAGAATGCTGATATCCCTGACCAAACCAAGAAAACAATGCAAAATCAACCTAAGAAAATAAAAGAAGCCCCTGTTTCAAAGATCGTCCAAATTCTCCCTAGGAAGAACCCAAATCCTTCTGGTCCCACCATTGTAGATATAACCTCTGATCAACCATCAACCTCAATTCCACCTAAGGAACTAGTAGATAAAACTCAAAACACCAGATCTGAAAATCCACTTAAGGATATCCCCAATAAAGGAAATGAAGACAAATCTACTCAAATTCTTGCTTCAAAAACCCAAAATCTTCAAACAGAAAAAGTTTCTTCACCATTTAATCTGGGAGTAGAGATAGAAAAGCTTAAGATTTTAACTCCTCTAACAAAACTAATCAAGAATGAAACTTACAAATCACAGATAAACCAGACCTTAAACATTGTTGAGAATGAGGATTCTGTCAACTTGTTTGATGACTAACCATAACTCATATTTGGCCTAGATGTTAATGGCAAACCAATAGAAGGAGGAGTTCCACCTTTTTGCATCAGCGTTAGTATCCATAATAAAATTCTACACAATGCAATGTTGGATTCTTGTTAGGGTCCCACCCTAACCCCCTTATTTATGCAATAGGATTGAGTCATAGTTATAGTTAAGTAAAGAGTCAATAAAGCCCATATTAATAATTGTAAGTGGTTAACCCGAATTTAATGAAGGGACCACAGTTAGTTGCAAATGGGCCATGGTATTAGATAGATGGTATTAATAAGAACCATGGTATTTCCCCATGGTATTGCATGTATGAATCCTATATAAAGGATAGAGACTCCCCTCAAGGAGCATCATGTCTTATTTTTTAATTGAGGTCAGTTCTATTGGAGGTTGCCTCCTCGAAGAGGCAAGTGAACATTTCTTTCTGAATAATAAAACACTTGATGTTATTTCTCATTGTTCTATGTTCTGGGTATATTTCTTCGCATATTTGGTATTCTGGTATCATCTTGCAGGTTAAGAGCATAACAAGTGGTATTAGAGCGCTTTCCAGGGCTAGTGTGATCTCCAATTTTTAGCTTCTTCTTTTTTGGCTAGAGTCATGTTCCAGCGTCTTTAAACCATGGGATTTGTCATTGAGTGCATAAACCTGTGGATTTGGGGAGGCATCCAGGCCTTCGAAACCAATTCTCTTCATATTCATCCTGAGATGCAACAGATCTTAAACAACCATATGCCAGTCTTTGACAAGCCTTATGAGCTTCCACCCTCGAGAGGGGAACATGATCATAGCATTGCTTTGGTGTCAGGGGCCCAACCACCAAATGTGCACCCATATAGATATCCGTTCGCCCAAAAGAATGAAATAGAAAAAATAATCAAGGAACTCTTGGAAGTAGGCATCATTCGTCCCAGCATTAGTCCTTATTCATCGCTGGTGGTCATGGTGCTCAAGAAAGATGGGGAATGGCATCTGTGTCCAGACTTCAGGGCCCTTAATAAGTTGATATTCAAAGATAAATTTCCCATCCTAGTTGTCGATGATTTGTTGGATGAACTAAATGGGGCTCAATTCTTTACTAAGCTCGACCTTCGCTCAGGCTACCACCAAATTCGCATGAAAAAAGTAGACATTCCAATGACTGCTTTCCGAACTCATGAAGGCCATTATGAGTTCCTGGTCATGTCATTCGGTCTTTGTAATGCCCCATCCACTTTTCAGAGCCTTATGAACCACCTTCTCAAACCATATCTCAGAAAATTTGTCCTTGTTTTCTTTGATGACATCCTCATCTACAGTTGCACGTGGGCCGCACATCTTTAGCGTGTAGATCTGCTCTTGCAATTGCTCTGCAAGCATAAATTATTTGTCAAGATGTCCAAGTGTTCTTTTGGCATGGAAGAAGTTGAGTATTTGGGCTACATTGTGGGGCGTGAAGGTGTCAAGGTGGACCCCAAAAAGATCCAGGCAATGCAGGATTGGCCTCAACCTATGACCTTGAAGAGCCTGAGAGGATTTTTGGGTCTCATAGGCTATTATCGCAAATTTGTCTGCAATTATGGTCACATTGCTAGGCCCCTCACTCAACTCCTCAAGTAAAATTCATTCCTCTGGAATGATGAAGCACAACGGGCCTTTACAACTCTCAAACATGCCATGTGTTCCACTCCAGTCTCAGCACTACCCGACTTCACCAAATCTTTTGTGATTGAATGTGATGCTTCGGGTGTAGGTATTGGGGCAGTCTTAATGCAGGAAGGTCGACCCTTGGCCTTCACGAGCCAACAACTAAGTGGGAAGAATCTGGGACAATCTACCTATGAGAAGGAGATGATGGTCATCTTACATGCAGTAGATACCTGGCGACCATACTCATTGGGGTGACGTTTCCAAATCTGCACAGACCATCAAAACCTTAAATATTTTTTAGAGGAACACCTATCCTCACCACAATAAAATAAATGGCTCGCCAAAATGCTGGGCTATGATTATGAGATAATTTACAAGAAAGGGCGTGAAAATATTCTAGCAGATGTGTTATCTCGCTAATTTGAGGAGGAAATTGCCCTGCTTGCAATTTCCCTTCCCATTCTAGAATGGATTGAAGAGGCTCGCAATGAATGGTTTTCACATCCTTGGCTCTCCCAACTCATTAATCAATTGTAGGAGGATCCAAATTCCACAGCGGGCTATTCGTGGCAGGATGAGATTCTTCGCTACAAGGACAAAGTCGTAATATCACCAACTTCCACCCTCAAAAACCGCATTTTGGCGTAGTTGCATCATCTCCCACTGCAAGACATTCAGGCTTTCAAAAGACGTATGCTCGTACTCGAAGATCATTTTTTTGGACAGACATGAAAAAGGACATTCTTACTTTTGTAGCTGAATGCAACGTCTGTCATCGCCACAAAGGAGAAACAGTCAAATCCCCAGGCACATTACAGCCATTGCCCATCCCAGCCTCAATCTGGACGAAGGTTTCTATGGATTTCATTACGGGTCTTCCAAAGTCAGGAAACAAGTCAATCATCATGGTGGTTGTGGACAGACTTTCTAAGTATGCTCATTTTTGCGCCCTACCCCACCCTTTTACACCGAATTTGATCGCTCAATATTTCATGGATTATATCTTCAAATTGCATGGCATGCCCACTTCCATTGTGTCTGATCGTGACCTGGTCTTCACCAGTAACTTTTGGCAGGAACTCTTCCGGCTACAAGGTACCCAACTACAACTCAATACTTCCTATCATCCACAAACTGAAGGTCAAAATAAAGCAGTCAACAAATGTTTGGAAACCTACCTTAGGTGTTTCACTTCAGAAAAGCAACATCTCTGGGTACAGTGGTTACTTCTACCTGAATGGTGGTATAACACCGACTATCATGCCACCACCAAAATGACTCCATATGAAGTAGTTTATGGTCAATCCTTCCTTCCCCTACTTCTTATATCAAGGGATGCTCAAAGGTACAAGCAGTGTATCAACTCCAACAGAACCGCACAACCATGTTGGACCACCTTAGAGAGAATCTTCATCAAGCTCAAAACTGCATGAAGCAATAGGTAGATCAACATTGCTCAAAATGCCAATTTCAAGAATGGGATCAGGTATTTTTGAGGCTGCAACCATATAAGAAAACATCACTCAAAGACAAGGGTTGTCAAAAACTATCTCCAAAATTCTACGGACTGTATCAAGTACTTGAACGCATTGGAGAAGTTGCCTACAAGCTAGCTTTTCCACCCACTGCAAAAATCCATCCAGTTTTCCATGTCTCATGCCTCAAGAAAGTGATTGGGAACAATTGCAGAATTCAAACCAGTCTACCTAAACTGGATGAAGAAGGGTCAATCTGGCTCCAACCTAAACAAGTTCTTGACACACGAGAACGACACCTGTGTGGCTGCACGATCAAGGAAGTCCTTGTCAAGTGGAAAGACACTTCTCTGGAAGATGCAACTTGGGAACTAGCTACTATTCTTTAGCAGTTTTCGCAGCTTCAACCTTGAGGACAAGGCTATTCTTATGGGGGAGGGCATGTTAGGGTCCCACCCTAACCCCCTTATTTATGTAATAGGATCGAGTCATAGTTATAGTTAAGTAAAGAGTCAATAAAGCCCATATTAATAATTGTAAGTGGTTAACCTGCATTTAATGAAGGGACCACAGTTAGTTGCAAATGGGACATGGTATTAGATAGATGGTATTAATAAGAACCATAGTATTGCCCCATGGTATTGCATGTATGAATCCTATATAAAGGATAGGGACTCCCCTCAAGGAGCATCGTGTCTTATTTTTTAATTGAGGTCAACTCTATTGGAGGTTGCCCCCTCGAAGAGGCAAGTGAACATTGCTTTCTTAATAATAAAACACTTGTTGTTATTTCTCATTGTTCTATGTTCTGGATATATTTATTTGCATATTTGGTATTCTGGTATCGTCTTGCAGTTTTAGAGCATAACAATTCTGGAGCCTCTCACAACTTAATACCCAAATCAGTGATGGAGAAATTAAACCTAGACATTACAAGGCCTTATAAAGACTTATTATCATTTGACTCCAGTCAAGTAAAGTGTCTATAATTGATTAAAGACCTATGTGTTACTTTAGTCCAATACCCTACCAAAAGCATCCTTATGGATATTGTAGTTGCTGACATCCCACCAAAGGATGGCATGCTGTTAACCAGATCATGGGGAGCCAAACTTCAAGGATCCTTACAGCTAGACATGTCATATGCAACAATTTTTGTTTTTGGACAACCTAAGAAACTATATCGAGAAACCTTAATTAAATACATGGTAAGTAGCTAGGATCAGCCTCAAAACTTTCCTATCTACTCCATACACTCAGACATTGGCTCTTTTATTCTGTATAATGCTAATCAAACACAAGAAACTATCTTAGACAATATTAATGAAAAACCAAAAGAAATTGCAGTTTTTACACAAAATGAAACTAACCAAACTTCAAAATTTTTTAATGAAAAAAGTGACCAAATTGTTGTAAGTGATGAAAAGTTTGTTGCACCAGATAGTGAAATTTATGAGCATGAGATATTATGGAATCTTGAATTTGATGGGTTAGTCAATAAGTTTGGAGTAGGAGAGGACTGTGGATATACCATTTGGAAATAATCACTTAGAAGGCTATGCATACAGACTGAATTTTAAATGTACTAACAATATGGACGAGTATGAAGCATTAATTTTAGGTCTTAAGTTAGTTAGGAATCTAGGAGCTAAAAGAGTTTATGTCATGGGAGACTCTGAACTAGTTATAAAACAGATTGATGCTGTATATATGACAAAGGACCCTAGATTAAGTTGTTATAGAGGAACTGTTGTAGAAATACTTAATACTTTCCTAGAAATCAAGCTTGCAGTAATCCCTAGAAAACACAATACGCAAGCCCATAGTTTAGCAATGTTTTCTAGCACTTGCAAATTACCCTTCCAACCTAACCATCAGTACACTGCTGAAGTTAGCCATAAACCTGAAATTCCAGATAATTTGAAGAATTGGCAAGTATTTTCTAATGATAAATAGATAAATAACTTTTTAATTTTAGAAGAAGAGTCTGCAAATAACAACATAGATACTAATACATCCATAGATTCTAACTCTAAGGATGCGTTAGAAATAAATGAGATAGAAGGTGATGAACTAGATAGATATAACCCAACTAAATTTACAAAATCAGATGTAGATAACTTAGAGCAAGTTGAGATTGATGAAGTAATAAGTGAAGAAACCGAAGTAATTAATCTCAAGGATAACTTCCTACCAAAGGGTTAACCCCTCTGGAATATTTATTTGATTCAAATGATGTTCCTAGGAAACCTAAAATGGAACCAATAAGGTTTGATATAGAGGAATGTAATATAGGCACCAGTGAAAATCCTAAACTCATCAAACTTTCAAAAGAATTACCTCCCACTAAAAAAGTAAAATACATTGAGTTGTTGAAAGAATTTTAGGATGTTTTTTCTTGGAGTTACGAGGACCTCAAATCCTATGACACTAACATCATCCAACACACAACCCCTATTAAAGAAAATTAGAAGCCTTTCAGATAAAAACTTAGGAGGATCAATCCTACCTTATTACCTTCAATTGAAAAAGAAATTTAGAGGATGTATGATGCCAAAATAATTGCACCAATGAGGTTTTCTGATTAGCTCTCAAACTTGGTGTCAACTAGGAAGAAAACTGGTGAGATCAGACTCTGTGTGGATCTCAGAAACCTCAACAAAGTGTCACTAAAAGACAATTATCCTCTCCCCAAAATGGATCACATTTTACAAAGGGTAGTTGGATCAACCAGAATCTCATTGTTGGATGGGTTTTCTGGTTACAGTCAAATTTTGGTTCATCCAGATGACCAACCTAAGACTGCCTTCACTACTCCTTGGGGCACATTTATGTATGTGAAAATGCCTTTTGGGCTAATGAATGTAGGAGCCACTTTCCAGAGGGATATGGATATAGCCTTTGCCAAAGAAACTCATGATTTCCTTGTGATATATCTAGATGACATTACTGTTTTTTCAAAGTCTGACAATCAACATTTGGATCATCTAATACAAGTTTTTATTAAATGCAGGAAATTTGGAATCTCCTCAAACCCCAAGAAGTCTTTGTTTGGGTTATAAGAAGGAAAGTTGTTAGGTCACATAATCTCAAAAGATGGCATAAGAATAGACCTTGTGAGAATAGAATCCATCTTGCAAATACAACACCCAAGGAACATTAGAGAGTTACAAGCTTTTTTAGGAAAAAATAACTTTCTTAGGAGATTTATATCTAATCTAGCAGAATTAATTAGATCACTTAACAATATGCTGAAAAAGTATTCGACCATAAAATGGATTGTTGAGGCTAAAAAATCATTGGAAGACATTAAACTGGCCTTAACTAAAACACCTGTGTTAATTAGTCCTAAATTTGACAGAGATTTAATCTTGTTTTCTTTTGCTTCGGAGCACACAATAGCTGCATTTCTATTGTAGAAAAATGTCCAGGGCTATGAAAAACCTATTGCTTTCTTTAGCAAAGCCCTGAGAGATGCCCCCTTAAAATACAATATAATGGAAAAACAAGCATTGGCTTTAGTCAAAGCCATTAAGGATTTCATGGTATACATCTTATATTCTCATACAGTAGCCTATTTCTGAATTCAATAGTCAAAGACATCCTAACTCAGGAAGGTCCACATGGAAAGAGGGGAAAGTGGGTTGCTACTATTTTAGAGTATTATATAGAAATAAAACCTACTAAGTTAATCAAGGGCCAGGGTTTAGCCAAACTCATGGCTGAATCGAACTGTCAAGCCTTCAATATAAACTTTATTGCAGCAATAGATGATGGAGAGGAGATGGTGACACCACTAATCAGCCAGGCCTTTATTGAATCACCTCGGTATGCTGATATTATTTATGTTTTACAGAACTTACAAGCTCCTCCCAAATTATCTAGAACTAAAAGAAGGTTTTTAAAGATGAAATCCTTGAAATTTTGTATATTAGACAATTCTTTGTTTTGGAGAGATCATGAAGGTATTCTTCTTAATTGCTTATTAAAAGGTGAATCTGACAGATTTTTGCAAGAGTTTCATGTAGGTGACTATGGAGGACACCTTTACTGGAAGACCACTGTAGATAAAATCCTTAAAGCCGGTTTCTACTGGCCTACCTTGTTTTTTGATGTCAAGAAATGTGTGACTTCGTATCACAAATGCCAAATTTTTGAGGGAAAGAAAAAGCTTTTACCTTTACCCCTCAAGCCAATCTCTGCTGAAATACCTTTTCAACAATGGGGTTTAGACTTCATTGGTGAAATTCACCCACCCTCCTCTGCCCAACACAAATGGATTCTCAGAGCCACAGACTATTTCACAAAATGGATAGAGGCCATACCTTCAAGGCAAGCCACAGATACTGTTATCATAACCTTCCTTGAAACCAATATTCTATCAATATTTGGATGTCCAACTAAGCTCATTACTGATAATGCAACAACCTTTAAATCCAAAAGAATGATAGATTTCTGTAATAGGTATCATATCACCCTGGGCCATTCTACAACCTATTACCCCCAAGGAAATGGACTAGTAGGATGCTCAAACAAAAGCCTGGTAAACATCATCAAGAAGTTACTAGAGGACAATAAGAAAACTTGGAATAAGAAGCCAGTCAATGACTTGTGGGGATTGACTACTAAGAAATCAATTGGTACTTCTCCCTATAAACTAGTTTATGATATGGAAGCTATATTTCCATCCTCCTTGGGAGTACCAGTAATGAAGATGCTTCAAGAATTGCAGGTTGAACCCAATAGTATCCAAAGAAGAATCAACCAAACTATTCACCTACAAAAACCAGAGAAGAGGTTTATATCAGGTCTCAAGTTGTGCAGGAAAGGGTTAAAAGGATTTTTGATAAAAGAACCAAGGCTGAAGATTTCTACCTTGGGGACAAGGTGCTCAAGTGGGATTCAAGGACGGAAGACAAAGGTAAACATGGGAAATTTTATTTCCTATGGAAAGGCCCATACGTCATTTATGCTTTCAGAGGAAATAATGCTTTCTTCCTGAGAGAACTTGATGGTATAGAAGCAGAAGGTGGGCTAGTGAATGGTCAAATGCTAAAACATTACTTTGAGCCTATTTACTAATTTTTCATTTCCCATTTGTATATATTCTATTTTCAAAAGTTTAGTTTGGATTGGATGGTGATTTTTGAAGTTGAAGTCTAAAGAGAAGGCCCTAAGCTTTAAAAGATCTACTATCATAAGTATCAATAATGCAGAGGCATAGAGGAAAATTTTGCAAGGTAACATCAACAACAATTCAAAGGCTACTGATCTAGAGAGTTTTTGACATTTCACTAGAAAATGCCATCCCCAAGTGGAGCCACTGTTAGGTTCCTATACCAATAGGAGTCATAATTTTGAATGACTAAGGTTAAGCCTTGTATTATTGTACATACCTTTGCTTTCTACAAATGTTTTCCATATTAAAAAATAAAAAAAATGTAAAGAGGGTATGTCCTAAAAAAATCATCAAAGGACAAAAAGAGTAAGAAAAGGTCCAAAAAAATGAAAATATATGAACCCCCCCCCC
>APFE031070891.1:116150-154776 GCA_000404065.3 Pinus taeda
AAAAAGACCACGAAAGTGAGCAAGTCAAAATGCCACTACTATTTACTTTTATGCATAATAATGATTGTGTGTAGCTTGTTATTCATGCCACAATCCATGGTAATCAAACTATTTAATCTTGATTATACCATGCTTAGAATTTTATGTTTATAGTTAGAGGATAAAAGCTGACCAAACAGTTTAACCTTGGTAGATCATTAGATAGGTAGAGTAAATAAAAGGAGCTCATTAGTTTAATCTGATCCCTTGGATGATATAAGGTTAGAATTAGATAGTTTACTTTTTAAAGAAAAGAAAAAGATTGATAAGCGTTTGCTAGCCTAAATGCACCCAAATAAAGTAAAGAAAAAAAAGGTAGGAAAAGTGAATGGGTGAGTAGAAGAAAAGTTACACAAATGTCAAGTGATTACTCATTTTTAAATGCATCTTTCAAATGTGCATAAGGAGTAAACAAAGCAAAGACAATGGTTCACAGTATGGTTTATTTAACATCCCCTCATTCATTTTACCCCTTTACTTCACTAATTTCCCATAAATAGATTTTAGTACTTAAATCCTTTAAGTCAAAGGGGCTCAAAGCAATTCTTTGACTTTTGGAGGGACCTGACCCTCGGCTTAATGACTTATGGGCATAAGTGCTAGAAGCCCCTTCATAAAAAATTCACCCCCCTTCATTTCCCCTCATTTCCCTAATAAAACCACCCTTTCCTATGGTGGACACCTTTTACCTAGGAAAAGTGACTCACTCCCATGTAAAACCCTTTCAAACAAAAAACCCACCAAAAGTTTTTATCTTAAGTATAAATCTAAATGTGCAATCGCATACACTTAAGCCATTTTTACTTAAGAAAACCCACTCCGCCATCACTTTCATATTAATTAACTAACTGTATTATATAAACCCATTATAACCCTTTTCCTGTAAATAATTAAAACTCTATATAAAATACCCAAACCCCTTAGCTTTAATAAAAACTAATATAAACTACCCCTTATCTCGATATAACTTCACTTAATTTACCTAACCCCAGTAAAACTTAAGTTAATCCCACATTGGCCTCACCCAACTCCCTAATCCCTCACTAAACCCGACTCGATCATTTAACCCAGGATTAGTCCCTAAACTAATCTTGAATTGCCATAATTAAACCCCTGGGCCTCCCATCAACTCTCGTCATTTCGCCCACATCCAATGGCCCTCCCGACTACCATTGATGATCCATCCCCCACATCCAATGGTGCACAACCATATCGGCCGCGCCCGATGGCTGAACAATAACCACCTGATAAAGTGGTTTTTCTCCCTACCCTCGATGCTACATGTCAGACAATGTATCGCATCGGGTGACGCCTCCCGAAAACCACCTGCACCACAAAAGTGGTGTGACGAACCTCAAAAACCATTTTCCCTGCTCAATCAAAAAACCGTCAACTGTTCATCTCAAAGTGAAACCCACCAAAATTAATCATTTTCTCTATAAAAGGCTGTGAAGCCCTCTTTCGACCTTTTTCCAAGCATTCTCTTTGTAAGATGTGTAAACCATTGCTACCACTGTAAACGTCGAAATTACCCACAGACTTCCAATTCTGCTCCAAAAGACGCTGCAGATAGGCCAACCAACCTTTTCAGAACTTTACCAGGACCACACCAACCACTACAGTTGCCATGAAACACCATTTTCGGAACCAATTCGCCCAATTCTAGGTATTTCACCACGAATTACCTCTTACCCTTGCAAATTTCAAAACCTTTAGCCTATGCAGTGTTTTTAGGTTGAAAATTGAAGTAAGAATAATGCCAATTCTATAAACTGCTCACCTAAACCCTCTGGAAAGTCTCAAAACCACTGATAAAACCCCTAGAGCATAATTTGAATCCACAAGAACTAAATTATGGCTGCCCCTATCTCTATGGATGTTAGACCCATTATTACTCCACATTTAGACCTAGACCACCTTCCCCTGGCTGACAGGGATTTCCAAATCAAAGACACAACTGCAATAGAGCTCTTGCTTAAAATCCATTGCTTATGAAAAGGTAGATACCCAAACCATACAGATGATATTGGCCTCTGGGAGTCTAATTTACCTAGATACCAGTTCCCCCAAGTTCATATCTTTCTAGAAATTGTTCATATGTGTTATGCATGCTATGTCCCCAGCCATAGAGCCATAATGTCTCATGACCAGAAGGTTCTATTCACTATCACAACTGAGTCAATTAATGAAATGTTGTAGTTCCAACCAGGGCCAAACCTAACCCCTCTCTTAATTGGAGACCTGTTGGACTAGTATCCCAAGTTAAGCCCATCAAAACTGGCCCAGTTGTTTCAAACCTTCATTAGAGAGGAAAAACATAGCCCTAAGGACCCCCCTCCATATGTATCAGCTATTTTCTCTTAATGGGGCCAGAACATTGTAACCATGATATCTTGTGTTTTCGGTTACTCTACGAGTCAATACATTGATGAACTTATTCTTGCTTTCATGTCCATTTATACCCAAGGGCAGCCTCCTGCAATCACATATGACTTTGCCAATTTCATAGCTGATAGAATGCATGAGCAGTTCACAAGAATGGGAAATGAGAGAGTATTCAAATACTCCTCTGTATTGTACCATCTATTTTTGTATTATTAGTCAGATAATTTTCCTTTCACTCTCTAGAAGCTTGACACCAAGGGCTAGCCCAGATTTGTCATTGTTTGGACCCCACTTTTCCATGAGTATAGATCCCCATATACATACCATGACTTCATAGATTATTTTGTGTATCCAATCATGACTATGCTCACTGGAAATCCTCCAAATTGGATAAGTCTAGAGATAAAAAGAGTCTGCCAGCTTTCCAAGCAAACCAAAGTGGGAGATTGGTACCTTTACCAAAACCACACAGAAATCAGAATATATGGTTGCCTGCTTGCATCATATAGGTTGCCAAGATACCTCCCCATGAGGTTGTTTGCCTTAGAATATCACAAAAAGATCATCAATGTAGATGAGGTAAACTTTGTTAATGCCAAGAAGAAGGCCAATTTCAGAATCAAAGATCAGTTAGGTCCCTTCATATGCAAATCCAGAGAGGCAGTGAAATATTCATACCTATTCGTACAAAGCCTAAAATTCCAAAGGCGTTTTGTATGGAGATATGACCCTTTAGAATTCATTACCAAGAAAAGGAAAAAGGTCAAGCTAGGACCTTTTATCCACCACCCCATACCAGAAATAGAGCCATATGACAATCACACAGAATGGGTGGAAAATACCTTAGTAGGAAATGACAGCACAAGGGTAGATGTAGAAAATGCTCTGATTGATTTGGAAAAGCAGCTTGATGAAAGCTCTTTTTTGCAGGTACCAGAAGAGAAAGAAAGAGCCATGAGCACCCCTCCAGTCACACAGACTCCTCAGAATGAGGAGAAAAATCAAAAAAGAAACAGAGAGGGAGTTTCCACTTCAGGAATGGAAACCTCTAATTTGCAGCAGGAAACAAGTCATAGTAAGAGGTAAAGGCTTAATACAACCTCTGAACAGGAATACACAGAAGTATCAGCACAGGTTACCAAAATAGAGGTAGACAGAAGCAGGCCCACAACTCCATATGAAGACATACAAGAGCCTTCCACATCACAAACTCAGATGTTGGAAAGGCATCTTAGTGTGGAAGTGTCTTCCTTTAGTAGGCCCGTTGACAAAGACCAGGACATAAAAGATAGGTATAAGGAAATCAAAATGAGGAATGAGAGGCTTAAAGCCCAAACATATGCTCAATACCTAAAGCTCACTCCCACAAATCAAACAATGCTAATGTCAGCCTTTGACATCAAGGAGCGAAAGCTACAGATGTCCTTTATCAAACCTACAACACAACAGCCCAAGACATCATCAGATTACAAGAGGGTTGACTTTGAAGTGTTGGCAAGGGATATTCATCCCATAGACCAGGTAGAACCGCATAAATAGGCTGGAGAGATGATATACTCCACCCTCACAGGTAAAGCCATAACTACCCATCAGCTACAAAATTCATTGAACAACATCTTAGCACAGTTTCAATTAGAGAAGGCCTCCTCACTAGCCAAGCATACGAGGATTAAGTCTTTGGAAGACTTGGTTATTGAGTTGGGACATGATCCCAAGGATATAAAAGCTACTGAGCAGCTGATAAAGAAGAAGAATGATGATATTGTTGCACTTAAGAAGCAATTGAAGATACCACAACTGCAACATCCTCAAACACTTGAAATCATAGAGAACCAAACTAAACATGAAGAGTTGATGGAATTGGTCATAAAACTCAATGATCAACTCAGGGAGATAGAGAAAGAATTAGATAACTTGATCCAATTGAAACAAACTGACATTGCATCAACTTTTGCAAACGTCATCCATACTGTATCTACAACAGTCCCTTCTACACTAGTAGCTTCACTTGCACCAACAACCCCACCTGTCACAGCATTGCCAATTACAACAAAGTCTACAGCAGCAACAGATGCATCAGGAGAAAAGGTGGCAAAATTAGTTAGAGCCATGGAACAGATGTCAATTCAGGCTACAGAAAGGAATAAACTGAAGGAAAAGGTGCAAGTTTAGAGACTGATTATAAACTTTCACAGATTATGCAAAAGGAAGAGGCACAGAAAGCCAACAAAATGAGTGAAAGGGTAAAAGCCTTGGAGAAAGACCTGACATTAGAGAAACCCCTTGGGCAAGGCAAGGAACTGTTATGGGCCAATATCACTGACTCCGTCAAGGATATTTGGACATCCATTCAAGTTATTTTTGAGCAGACAAAACTGATAAAGATAGCTATAGTAGCTATTCAGAAAGTCAAGGAGGAGTTGGGAGACATGCCAGAGGATGCCAATAGACTCATCCATTTCCTTAATAGCAAAAACAGATATGAGCTTCAGGAGCTAAATACAGAGGATAGAACTGAAACTATTTTGGAAATAAGAAAGGTTCTTTCCAAGAGGAACCTAATGCTAAACTTGGAGGAAAAGTGCAAAAACATGCAGGTGGTCATTGATAGATTCATGGCCAAATTCCAAATTTTGAGGGAAAAAGGATTGCCCAGTCCATTGGTCACCAATGACAAGCATATGACATAGCAGGAGTATGACAATAGACTAAGGCAGTTGGCTAAGGAACAAACTAGCACTTCATCTATAAAAACACTGCCAACAGGCAAAGTTTTGTGTAACACCTTCGAGAACTTGTTTTTTCTCCAGCATGAGATTAAACACTTATTCATCACTAAGCCCAATTTTTCCAAGTATACCGAAGCTGATGAGATATACCAAAGGATGATGAATGCCAAATTACTTGAGGCAGAATGGTGGGAAAGCATGATTGATTTACTGTGAGAATTTTATAGTAAAAAGTTACTACACAATAAAAAAGAGCAACCAGGTAAATAGATAAAAATAGGATAGCAGGGTCAAAGAGTATCAGGGTCAAACAGTATCAGGTGAAAGATTAAAGTCAAAGAAGATGCCAGCGTAAGAGACCACAACTGCAAGCTAGCATAAAGGGCTACAAATCCAACCATAAAATCTAGAGGTACCATAATAAAAGGGACAACATGAAACAATTCAATCGCTGTCTCCATCTTCTTGCAAGAAGATATTTGTATTTCCTAGATTAAATCTCAAGTTTGTTTTGAGATATTTTTAATGGTTTTTGTATAAATACTTCACCATTCGAAGTATGTAGGGTGGATTCTTAGACATTTCTATAGACCTTTTGATCAAAGACTATAAACTATTGTATCACTGATTGGACCAACAAGCTGGATTAATGAACAAAGACAAGACATTTCACTGGATTCATGTGTAGAGCGAAAGCGCAGACAAGTATTTTCTCTTGTGTTGTTTTTATTTAAAAATTTTCCACAATCTTTAATGTATTTGAAATATGAATGTCATAATATGGAATGATATCTCAAAATTTGCTTCATTGCACTATGTTTTAACTATTATTCGTTTTAATGTTTTATGCAAATTATCTAAATTAAGGAATTCTTAATTGCTCCTTAGTCTAGGTAGTCTCCCTATGATCTATAGTAAAGGATTCTTAATTTCCCTTTGCTCATGATTAACCTCTATTCCTCATCTTAATCCTGGTCTGAGAATTCTTAAGTGCTCTCTGAGCCCGGCTAAGATCATATCACCCATCCAGCCCAAAGACCTGTGCTTTACTCTGCTAGCTTACCCTTTGAACACTCCCTTTAGTGAGTTAATTCTAGCTCTGCTACCCTCCTTTGACTCCATAGCCCAATGGTCCAAATACATCTGTCTATCCATCTGTTTTAAGGATTCCACCATCCAACAATCAATACAAATCAAAACCCCTGAATCCTCAGAACTAGACTAAAATCCCAGCAAACAAAGCTAAATCATATAGAGGGAGCCCTCTCTGAGCCATAAATTGGCTACAGCCCATGCTTAAAATATTGGTTTGTTGTTACCTTGGTCCTTTCCTTCTTCTGAAAACTTCTAGGGAAAAGTTCTGCGTGATAATAGCAAGAAGGATCTGCTTCCTACACATAGGTAAAAAAGGGAAGGCTCTTGCAGCTAAGTTCGCAGGAGATCTGGGTAGAGTTCGTAGCTGAGTGCATGGACCCCTATAACTATGTGCATAGGGTAGAAGAGTTTGTAATCGGTGAATTGAAGATCAATAAAGACCATTTTTTTAAGAATTACTGAGTATTTCCATTGAATCTATTTATGTTATATGTTATTGATTAATGATGTGTTTTATGAAATTTTGAATGAATACTATGCGAATTCACTGAATATGTCTTAATAATATATAAAATGAATGGTTATCCACTTCCGCGAAGTTAGAAGTTATTCCTCTTATGTTTTCGGGCGAATTAAGTAGATCTACATGAAATCCAATCTAGGGTTTCTTGTTGATGCATGAAAGTAGGTAAATCATGTGTTTAAGGTCTGCAAGGACTGATCGTAGACATTCACAAAGTTTTGGAAGAAGCTTTAACTTAGTTAAAATAAAGATCCCTAGAAGTCTATCGATTTGCACGAAAGCAAATCTAAGGTACTGAAAGACATCACACTAGTCTCTGGATGCAGAAAATTGGTTCTTGTATCCCCCAATACTGCTTCATGTGAGACTACTGTCTGCGCTATGCAATTTGTTGCCTAAAGGGTCAGCAGTGTAGGGTTGTTTTGGTTGGCACAACTACTTTGAACCTGGGTCAGGACCCCCTAAGCCAACAAATGTTTTCGTTGTCGGGACCGAGATCTGCTTAAAGATATGTGTGATGTCGCATCATTGGAATCCAACTAAGAAAGAGATTGAAAAGTGGTTAGATTGGAAGATTCACGAGTTTGCAGCTCAAGAAAATAGGGTTTTGTGCCTGTCGAAGGAGGATTGGTTGAATAGGTATCTCTATGCAGAGGTACACAAAATATTCTTTTGCACTTTCCCAATTGAATTATATGAGTGGTTAACTAAATTGACAAACAGTCAAGGAAGGTGGAAACTTGATAGTCTTATAGTGTGGACTCCGGAGTTGGTACGAAGACTAGAGGCATCTAAAAACAAGATCACGTGGGATATCGATCATTGGCTTGATCGAATTATGGGTGGATTTGTTACTGAATTTGCAGTTGACACCTCAGTTATCTATAGAGAAGATTCTTCAAGGGACCACGAGGTAAGTACTTAAGGTCATTGAATTCTTGGATTAAAATTCTATTATGTGAAAAGCGGGTAATGTCATTACCTTAATGTTAGGAGCTACTTGAAGTGTTAGACTCTTTAGAAGTCATGGATCTGGTCCAGAGTATAGTCCATTGGTTGAAAATCCTTCAAGCAACGATGAAGGGGTGGTGCTGACTACACCTTGAAGCACTGTTTAATTAATAACTCAGGGTATTCTGAGGATATCTCATCCATCCACTCCACCTACAATTCCACCACATACACTTTCACCTACACCTCTACCTCCGCCTCCACCATTCATCATGGAAAATGCAATGAAGATTCCGATCTTCAAGGGCATAGGAAGTGAATATCTAGAGCAATTCTAGTTTGTTGTGAACGTTATATGGACAACGCAACAAATCATTGATGATAATATAAAGAAGGCGCAGTTGGTTACTGCCTTGCAGGATCGTGCACTAATCTAGTACAATAAGTATTGTGCTGATAATCCTCATTCATCATTAGCAGAGACTTAGACAACTCTGAACAAAGAATTTAGTAAGCCTAAATCAGAGGTGTAGTCGGTAATTGAATTTAAGGAGATTCGAATGAGAGTTGATGAGACACCTTGGGACTTTGATAAGAGGTTAAATTATCAGATCAGGTAGGCTAACATGCAAATCTTAGACACCCATCATTGTGAATGGTTTATAGCATTGCTTTTCCCTCACTTAAGAATACCTCTATCACAACAGAAGATAGCAACGCAAGCAGAAGCCTTAGAGATCATGATGATGCTCCACGCATCACCTATTCAAGATACAAAGCTAGGGGTACAACAGATTCACTCGCAGTTAGAGAGCCTACACCTAGAATTACAAAGTATAAAGAAAGCAAGGGAGACTAAGCCAGAAGTGCACACAGAGGTTTTTTGTTTGAAGTGCAAGGGCCACGGCATGATAAAGATCATTTCCCAGTATACGTGAATTATATTACGGGGGGGGGAGGGGGGTGGGGCAGTCCACCTAAAGCCAAAAGCCCTAGCCGGGTCAAGCACAGGAGCTATGCTATGTGGTGCCATTTGTCAAGTCACTGGGTAACATGCGACAGATAACTGTCACTTACTTTAGAAGTTCGTTTAAACACCCCAGTAGTTGTTTTGCGATTTCTGTAGATCTGCGGGCCATGATGAGCGCCATTGTCGAAGCTATGAGCTGATGATGGAAACAACCACTACTTACCACATGCAAGCATAAACTCAACCTCCAAATCAAGGCGTAGAAGGAGCACATGAGGGTTTTCAAGGCCAAAGATGAGGAGGAGGAGGAGGACTTGGTAGAGGTCATGGTTAGATTATCTGCTACAACTGTGGATAGTCAGGGAACTTCGTGCGATATTGCCTAAATTCTACACACCCTTCATTTCAATACTGTGGATAATTTGACCATGCCATAGAAGAATGTCTGGTGCTAATAGCTAAGATGCAAGAAAAGAAAATGCAGCCTCAACATCCTACACAGAATTTACAAATGATGAGGGCTAAGCCTTGCGGGGAGGATCAAAACATTTATATTGTACTAAGAAGTGGTATGATGACTAGCACAGATAAAGGTAAGAAGCCTGAAGAAGATAGATGGGTCTGAAAATATCTTGAGAAAGAAGCTAAAAATTTACCTTAATCGTGCTAAGGAAACATTCATGGAAGCAAAGAAGAGCTTCGCTGAGGCCTCCACTTCAGGAAGCCAAGACAAGACACCAGAGACCAGTGTGATACAAGAGGTCGATCCTTTTGTACTCACTACTTTTTTGGAGACCTGCATGAAGTTACTTCATGACAGAAAGGTTGTGGAAGGATTGCAAGACTTAATAGACAAGTGCGCCAATAAGGAAAAGACTCCTACGGAGCAGTGCACGGTTAGAAAGATTGGTAAGCATAAGGCACGAACAGGATGTGAGATGCAACTAATAGTGTATATAGGCAATTATGAAATGGAGTAGGTAATTTTGGATCTGGGATTCGATGCGAATGTTCTGCCGAAACAAACATGGGAAAGGATGGGGAGACCTTTGCTGCAGTGGTCTCTGATTAAGCTCCGAATGGAAAATCAGCAGAAAATCATCCCCATAGGACGATTACATGGTGTGATGGTTGATATTGAAGGTGCGAATGGATTAGCAGATTTCGAAGTTATAGAAATTTTTGATGATAGTAATCCCTACCCCACGCTCCTAGGAATCGATTGGGCTATTGATATGAATGGGGTCATTAATTTGAAAAAGAGGACAATGTCATTTGAAAGGAAGTCACTAAGTGTTATAGTGCCACTGGATCCTATGGAAGGGGCACGCTATACTGAACCAGTCTGCGATTATGTAGAAAGTGATGATGAGTTGGGTCAAATCTACAAGATAACATCGTGAGATCAAAATTGGATCAATCCAACGACGAATGGATGGATTGCATGGGACCGAGAGAGTTCCTACACTTCTGACTTGGATGAGGAATTAGAGCATTGGAAAAACTGCTTACATGAAATGTCTACATTAGATACAATACGATGACGAAGTCACTGCGCTGTGTTTCATCGGACGTAAGAAAGCTACCTTATTATGATGGTTTGACTGACATATATGTTTTGAGATGAATTTGAGCGTGAAGTCCTTGAAGACCATCGATTTCAAGCATTGGAGTTGGTGTTGCATGCTACACCCGCATGATGCTGGGGTACACATTGAGAAAGCTTTGCTAGATGGAGGGATTACAGACGAATGATGAAGTTATGCTTTGGGCATGCTAATACCAGAATGATTGAAAAGTATAGTGGGAAGGATGATTCGAGTGATCACATGGAAAAATGGACTAAGGCATGGGGGACGGAACTGTAGCCAAAATGGGTACATATATTTTGTCATACCTTGGATACAATGCCCATGAACTACTATCTCGAAACAGAGCTCTACCATAACACTTCGGAATGGGATCTTTTTTGTCTTTGAGGTTTTTGCGAGTCTCGTGTTTATGTAGATTATCTTCCAGATCCAGCGCATTCAATTTCTTTTTTGATCGACGTTTCAAACCAGCAATAGTGGTTCATCTTTAGGATGTGAAAGAATTATTGAAAGACTAGTCTTATTTTTCAAATATATAGACATGTGTGAGATGCTTAGCCGACAGATTATATTAATTTTATTTGTATTAATTATTTCATATTTTAATTTTTTTATTCTAATTAATTTAATTATATTATTTATGATTAATTATTATTTATTTTAATTATTTTAGTTTTAATTAATTTATTAATTAATTATATCTCTAATTAATTATTAATTTAATGGTGTATACTTATATTTATTTCAATTATTTATAATTATTATTATATATAATGTTTTAATTATATTTATTTTAATTAATTATTTATTTTGATTATTTTATTTTAATTAATTCTTTTTTTTAATTATATTTATTTTAATTAATTATTAATTTTAATTGTTATGATATTTATTTATTATTTAATTATTATTTATTTTATTATTCTATTATGGCTAATCTATTTTTTCTTATTCTATTTGTTTATTTTTAATTTTTAATTTGTTATAGGATGAGTTGCCTATCCTAATTGTATTAATTATCACTTATTCTATATGTAATTTAGTTATTCTGTTTGATGAATTATTATTATTATTCTGTTAGGGTCTTAATAATATCTTCTTATTTATGTTTTATTGTGATTGTTTTTACTTTGTATTTATATTAATTTTAATTATATGTCTTGATTATTTATTAAGGCTTACTACATATTGTCCTATGTTGTCGATCTATTGAAGGAAGGTTTCTTATTAACTTTCCGCTTTTAGGATGGCTTTAAGAATATTGATGAAGTGCTGCAAGAAATAAAAGAAGCTATATTCAGGACACTGAAGGAACCGGTCAAATGAACTGAACCAGATAGGACTACGCAGCTGCTATAATATATCTGACCTACAAATATGAATATAAAATATGCCCAGAAATAGCAAGATCGAAATATAGAAAATGCTTCTATTTATTAATCAAAACCCTTAAGGTAGGGCAACACCATACAGTCACTCCTTAAGGAGGGAGAGCACTCCACAAGCCATATGCTTGCCAATATAATAATATTTGACATCCCTCCTTGGGGAGTCTCTAGCCTCTATATAGGCCTCATACATACAATACCATGGGTCATTACCATGGTTCTCTCAATATAATATATCTAATACAATGAGCTTATTACATTATTTCTAACTAATTGTGGTCCCTTACATGAAGCAGGTTAGCCACTTTATTTATTAACTATGGCCCATCCCATTATTACATTATTCCCTTGGGTACCTCCCTCTATACCCTATACTATCCCCCCTCGGTATACTACATTCCACCCCCCTTAAACATGTTTCATCCCTGAAAGGTAAGAAGAACAAAAATAATAAGATCTACTCAAAAGAGTAGTCCATTGGTACCATGCACGTACATCTAGCCATCCAAGAGAAAGGTGAGCCCTTGATCTAGCTGGTGCCTTGCTTGCTTGAGATGGAAGTTGACCCTGGCGGTTCTTCTATGTTGATGTGTTGTGGGTGGATCGCCGCCCCTCTCAATCTGTTATGTGAGGGTTGTTTTCCTTATGGCTAATTTGTTTCCATCATGTTGGTTGTTTTCTTGCGGGGTGATGTGGGTGGTGATATGCTGAAGTTTTAACCAACGATGTATCTTTCTTTAATTCACCACCAAATGGAACCTGATTGGTATCTGGTACTTGTTGTGGCATCTATTGTTGTTGTTTATCTTCCAATATTACTTCAACCACAAATTCCTCACATGATGTATCACTACCTGTAACATTTTCTGATTCAGCCTCCTTGGACTCTATGTGTTTATTGATGGAAATATCCTATAATATAATTTTCTTCTTTTTATACCAGAGCTTCAGGAATTTCTTCTGCACACTAATATTGATAGTGCCAACAGATTCCATTCAAGGGTATCCCAAAACAACATCCACATTAGCCATATCTGAAGCATAAAAGTCAGAATGTAATACATACTTATCCACAGAAATATTCAAATCTTTATTAACTATGGCCCATCCCATTATTACATTATTTCCTTGGGTACCTCCCTCTATACCTCATACTATTCCCCCCTAGGTATACTACATTCCACCCCCCTTAAACATGTTTCATCCCTGAAACATAAGAAGAAGACAAACAATAAGATCTACTCAAAAGAGTAGTCCACTGGTACCATGCACATGCATCTATCCATCTCAAGCGAGTGAGGCACTAGCTAAATCGAGGGTTCACCTTTCTCTTCGATGGCTAGATGCACGTGCATCGTACCAGTGGACTACTCTTTTGAGTAGATCTTATTATTTGTGTTATTCTTATGTTTCGGGGATGAAACATGTTTAAGGGGGGTAGAATGTAGTATACCTAGGGGGGACAGTATGAGGTATAGAGAGAGGTACCCAAGGGAATAATGTAATAATGAGATGGGCCATAGTTAATAAATAAAGTGGTTAACTTGCATCATGTAAGCGACCACAAGTAGTTAGCAATAATGTAATAAGCCCATTGTATTAGATATATGGTATTGAGAGAACCATGGTAATGACCCATGGTATTGTATGTATAAGGCCTATATAGAGGCTAGAGACTCCCCAGGAGGGATGTCAATGAATATTGTATGGACAAGCATATGGCTTGTGGAGTGTTCTCCTTCCTTAAGGAGTGATTGTATGGTGTTACTTTACCTCAAGGGTTTGATATTAATAAAGATCTGGAGTTTATATATTTTTCTCTTGTATTGGCTCTTGGGTTTAATTGAAGTATTTGGTATATTTCTATATTTTTATATATTTGTAGGTCATATATATTACAAGTGGAATCAGAGAAATTTCTTGGGTAAGTGGAGAGATAATTTTTATTTTTGCAAGAATTTTTTGGGGCGGTGAGTTTGTAGATCAGATCTGAAACTTCTGATGCAAAATTTGCAAAAACAAATTGCAAATCTAGATTCTTTGCAAAAAATTACCCAAATTAAAAAAAAAAAAAAAAAAAAAAAAAAAAAAATCGGCTTAATTGGAGTTCGGATGAGGGAAATATTGCCGATTTAACAATCAGTTATGTTGCAGAAATCTTGTGACGAAATTTCGTGGATGACGGATATCTAGTTAATTTTTGTCATTTTTGTGGGTAATTTTGAGAAACTAATTGCATATCTGATATCTTCTTGAAAAATTACCCAATTTCAAAAAAGCAATCGGTCGAATCAGAGTTCGAATGAGGGAGATATCACTGATTTAAAATCAACTATTTTTTCAGAATTTTTTGTGATGGCAGGATAGTTGCAGCACAAATATGAAATTCCAGAGTGCCTAGATTGGAATTTCTATCACATAAGAAGATGCATAATGGTTGTTCCATTTCCGAAAATAGGTCATAATAAGGATTTTGAGCAATATTGACTGAACTATGGCCATTTTAAATTTTACCAAGTAGGTGATTTTTTCAAAACCCTCTTCATGGCTTCTAGCAAGATGCTTTTTACAGGAAAATATGATAGGCCTACTATTGAAGAATTCATAAGAAGTCAAAAGTTCACATATGGGAAGCAATGGAAAGGTTTATTATGCCTTGGGTTAACAGATGAGGCTGCCATAAGGTGGAGATCACTTGACAACAAGAAGTTGTACAAACTTTCAGATGAAGAATTTGAAAATTTCCTTTTAGACAAATGGTCTCATGCTAGAAAATAAGATAATGAGAAACATATGGGTTTATTTTCTACTGGTATCTCCTTATTACAGGTTCATGGATAGATTTATATGGAGAAGATGATTGTGTCTATAAATCCTATTTGCAAACAAAATCTTATAAATGTTAATTTGGCAAAAAAATTGCAAGTTCCACATGGAAAACACACAGGTTGATAATGTGGATGTTCAAGTTTATAAAGATTTGAAGATTTCTATGGATAAGTATGTATTGCATTCTAATTTTTATGCTTTAGATATGGCTAATGTGGATGTTGTTTTGGGATACCCTTGGATGGAATCTATTGGTACTATCAATATTAATGTGCAGAAGAAATTCCTGAAGCTCGAAATATAGAAAATGCTTCTTTTTATTAATCAAAACCCGTAAGGTAGGGAAACACCATACAATCACTCCTAAAGGAAGGAGAACACTCCACAAGCCATATGATTTCCAATACAATAATCCCTGACATCCCTCCATGGGGAGTCTCTAGCCTCTATATAGGCCTCATACATAAAATACCATGGGTCATTACCATGGTTCTCTCAATACCATATAACTAATACAATGGGATTATTACATTATTTCTAACTAATTGTGGTCCCTTACATGATGCGGGTTAGCCACTTTATTTATTAACTATGGCCCATCCCATTATTACATTATTCTCTTGAATACCTCCCTCTGTACCCCATACTATCCCCCCAGGTATACTACAGTTGCACCATGCACTCAAATGCTATAATGTGACTGCTGAAGAAGAAGATGACGCACAGAATATTACCATCCTGGAGACTGAAGGTAAATACGACATCGAAGCACCGAAGGTAGTGAACCCTGATAGATCACAGCCTCTAACAACTCAACAGGTAAACATTAGGTCTAAAGAAGAACCC
The DNA here is from genome assembly GCA_000404065.3 of Pinus taeda. NCBI lineage: Eukaryota > Viridiplantae > Streptophyta > Pinopsida > Pinales > Pinaceae > Pinus > Pinus taeda. Next base: position 131,498 of record APFE031070891.1, read on the forward strand.
ATGTTCGTGAAGATAGGTGATTATTGGGATGAAGATAGGGTTGATAAAGTAGCTGAGGTTCTACGCAAGTACCAAGACTTATTTGCCACAAAATTTTCAGATTCGAAAGGAATTTTTGGAGATTTAGGCGTTATGAAGATTACATTGAAACCAAATGTGAAACTTATTAAGCAGCGACCTTATCAATTGAATCCAGAGAATAAGGAAAAGGTGTGTCGCGAACTGGATAAGATGATGGAAGTAAGAATTATTGAGCCTGTAGAAGAATCTGTTTGGGTAAGCCTAATGTTAATCCAAGAAAAGAAACAAAAAGGGGAAATCCACATATGCGTAGATCTGTGGAAGCTAGATGATGCCTGTGTGCATGACCTATTTCCAAAACCATTTATTGATGAAGTATTAGAGAATGTTGGCAGCCAGGAAGCATATTCATTCACTAACGAATTTTTGGGTTATCATCAAATAAAGATCGCACTGGAGGATCAAAGCAAAATAGCCTTCACAATAGAGTGGGGTTTCTTTCAATACACTATTATGCCTTTTGGATTAAGGAACACACCTTAAATATTTTCTCGCATAGTCATGATAGCATTCAAAGAATTCATTCATAAGTTTCTAGAAGTATACTTCGATGACTGGATGGTGTTTGGCTTGGTAAAGTGCCATGTAGCAAGTCTGCGCCTTATGTTGGATACATGTCGAAGATTTTAGATTGAGCTAAACTTGAAAAAATGTATATTCTGTGTACCTTTTGGGATTTTGCTAGGTCACATTGTCGATAAGCAGGGGTTGATGGTGGACCCTGCGAAGATTGCAGTCATTGTAAATTTGGAACTCCCTAGGAATGTGAAACAATTGCAAACGATGTTGGGACACACTGGGTACTACAGGATGTTTATCAAGGCATATGCTCAGATCACCATGCCGATAGAGAAATTGTTAAAAAAGGATGCGATGTTTTGCTGCGATGAAGACTATCAACACACCTTGGATATATTGAAGGAGAAGATGGTGACAACGCCTATTTTGGTGTTTCCCGACTGGAAAAAGGAGTTACATGTGCATGTTGATGCATCATGTATTTCACTAGGAGTAGTTTTAACACAAGCAAGAGAGGGTGAGATTGATCACCCTATAGCTTTCGTAAGTAGAAAGGTATCCAAAGCAGAGCGAAATTACTCCACCACAGAGCACAAAGGGCAGGCGATGGTCTATGCAATGTAGAAATTTAGACATTATTTATTGGGCAGACACTTTAAGATGTACAAAGATCACTCTGTGCTAAAATGCCTGGTCAACAAGCCTGTGTTGGGGGGGGAAGATTTGTTGATGGTTGATCTTATTCCATGAGTATGACTTTGAGGTGGTTGTGAATCCTAGAATATTGATGTGGGTCCAAATCATTTATCAAGGATTGAAACAGGAAAAGAACCCAATAGATTGGAGGAAGGACTACTAGACGCATAGCTCTTTGTGGTGTGCATCATGAACGATCATTTTGCTGAAATTATTCAGTTTTTGATGATGGGAATTGCTCTGGAGGATATTCCACTCAACAAAAGGAGCTAATAGTCTGCACCGAATATTTTTCTGTAATTGTGGGTCATATATATAAGATGGGGACAAATGAGGTATTGTGAAGGTATGTTTCGGAGTTTGAATGCATGAGTATCCTAGATGAAGCTCATGGAGGAGTGGTAGGAGGCCACTATGCAGAGAAAGTGACCGCGCAAAAGATTTTGTGCACTGGGTTATGGTGGTCGATGTTACACAAGGATTCTAAGGCATATTGTAAGGCATACGATGTTTTCCAAAAGATTGGGAAGCCTTCACAAAGGAATGAACTGCCTTCAAATCCCCAAGTCTCGCAGCAAGTATTGAGAAATGGGCCATTGACTTTATAGACCTGATACAACCACCAGGAAAGAAGACGGGCACATGGTACATTACTACTACAATAGAATACTTAACCAGATGGACAGAAGCACAACCAGTAAGGGATTGTACCACTGCAATGGCTGCGAATTTTCTTTTTGATTATGTATTAACAAGGTTTGGATGTATGAAAGTTTTGATGAGTGATAGGGGTATGCATTTTTTGAATGAAACAATCATCGCGATGTTGAAAGAGTTTCAGCTATATCCTCAGAAGAGTACACCCTATCACCAATAGGTGAATGGAATGGTGGGAAGCTTTTAATAAGATTTGGGAGCATGCATTCACAAAGATATGCAATTCGCAGATGAATGACTGGGACATGCACATACCTGCTATGTTATGGGCCTATAGAGTGACCACCAGGAAATTGACAAGACAAATTCCATTCAGGTTTTTCTATGGGATTGAAGCAGTCATGCCGATGGAGTACATTGTGCCTAGCTTAAGAATTGCAGCCTTGACTAAGATGGTGGACTGTGAGACCTTGGAGGAACAGCTCCTACAGATCATGGAGGTAGAGCAGGGCCATTTCCTAGCAGGATTTCATTAGCAAGTGCAAAAGGAACGAGAAAAATCATGGCATGATAGACACATCAAGTTGTGCACCGTTAAGGTAAATGATTTGGTGTTGTTAAATTATAGTAAGTTCACGAAGTTTCTAGATTTGGTCTCCCTCCTTAACTCCTCAATCACTCGAAGATTCCTTCACTAGATCTCATCAGCTCAGAGTTACAACCAGCCAAGCCCATTGAGTTCAATGGTAGCCAAGCTAGTGATAGTTGAAGATAAGTCAATCTTGAGTTTGGGAGCCAAGCCTCCTTAATTTTAAGGAAGTTGTTGGTAGCTTCATTTGTATAAATCAGAAGGCCTATGACCTCATTAGGATTCGACTTTTTATTGTAGCCAAGAGAAAATTTCGAGCTTAATACATTGTGATTGTTATTCTCATGTTATTCTCTTAGGTTAGGGCCCAACCCTAGTAGGAAAGGTTCCTCTTTTTTTACTTGTATCCTTAGATTACAATCATAGATTAGTTCCTCAAGTTATCTTTGTTTTATTTAATTTACAATTATTTGAATGAATGGTTAGTTTTTCTTCCATTAGTTGGAGAAATAGATCAGTGTTACAATAGGGAAACAAAAGACTTCATAAAATCTTGTGACAGTGGCCTCATCCTCATCTCCCTCATCGGATCATGGTTTGAGGGCCCCACTCTCACAGCCCCCAAAAAGGATTTATCTTTTGGTTATTACATAGCATAGGATTTCTTGTTGAGTAGATCATTGTTAATGATTTTGTAGAAGCGCTTGCAATTTTCATTTTGGTTTCTTGAGTTTGTTGTAGATTATAAAGAATTCCATTCCATAGATTTAATCCATTATCCATCAATAAACCAATTTCTCAAGTTCAACTCATCTTTTCCACATTTACATAAATTTGTGCATAAATGAATAAATGAATATGTGTTGTTGTAGGAGTTGTTGATCTGTTGGGAGGAACTCATTCCACCAGCCTCATCTAAGTCTTCTCCACCTCTTGCCTAATCCTACCAATCACCAATCCTATTTTTTGTTTTATAGCCATCGTGGACAACCACCTTGAGCAAATACAACCATATTGAAGAGTTGGGCTGATCCTTGGGTAGTGTGCACCTTCCCCATACCTTACTCCACCATCATACACCTTCCCAATATTTCCTTTCACCTTCCCTACCTTCCTACAACTTTCAGCTAAGTTTCCTGTAGTAAACTAGGACATCATGTAGTAACTACATGAAATCCTGTAGCAACTACAGGAAACCCTGTTGCAGCTTGGTTTAGACTGTTATGGGCAGAAATAATGATTAGAGCCTAGGGTAGTCCTTCAACTTGACCTCCATACCCCTCAATGCCATTTTTGACCATTTTTTCCATACGTTCCTCCCTTACAAAAGACCGACTTGTTTAGCTTAACATTCACATTTCTATATTCAAAACCAAAAGACTCTTTTCTGCAATATTTAGCTAGTGCATGCATACATCAGTCTTAGCAATGTTAGGATCAATTCCATGCTAACTTAGTCTAGATAACTAGATGATAGAATGAAAGGTTAAATTAGGTCTCTTTTGGAAGTAATGTGTGTTGATTCTTAGCTAGGTAATTTCATGTCATTTCATAGCACTTTCTATGCAATAGTTTCATTTCCTTAACATAGGCAAACATTTGATTGTTGCATTAAATATAGCTTTACATTCACTATTAGTAGTCAAACTCCTTCTAGTCAATAGAAGAATGGTTTTGAAAAACATTAGTGGTCTATCACCCCAGTTGAGAAGTGACAAGAGTAGACTGTTGCATCTACTGTGCATATAACACTGTGACCTCCAAGTTTTTACGAACCCCAGGTTGATAAAGTAAAGTTGGTCGCCCTAGGAGTTGTAGTATCCTTGCTACAATACTCAGGCTCATCACCATGTTTTATGCATATTTTCTTATTCATTCCCTTTTAGTGCTCTTAAAATGGTTAATGGAGATTCAGGTCACAAGGGCGCACTTTGAAATGCTCAAGGATGGACTAGGAGGAGCTTCAAGGCTTCAAGATGTGCTCATGTGCGCTAAGAAAGAAGGAAATCAAGGTAGGACACATCTTACAAGACCGAAGGATGAAGGGGAATACTTTGGGCTTCCCAAGTGTGCTATGCACCCAAGGGAAATATGGAGGGTGCAAGGCACACTCTCGAAGGTGAAGGTTGATACTTTGTGTCTTAAGGGTGCTCTCATGTTCCTAGGAGGTCTCAGGAAAGGCGCACCCTGTTATCAGGAAATAGAGTGTCCATTCAGAGCTGCTAGTCCCACTAAGACGGGTAGCTATCTTAGAAACAAACAAACTAAAGTTACTTGTGTTTTCCTTTATGAGAAGTAGATGAGAGAGAAGCAGAGAGTACCAACCTCAGTCTTTCGCTTGGCTCCTTGTTTGTTTCCTCTCCCCTCTGACAGATCTTTGCCGCTCCTTCCTTGCTTGTCCCACTTCAAAGAGCACCTGTAAAGTCAAAGCAACATAAAACTATCAAAGCACAAAGATCTACAATCATAAACAATATAGGACCAGATATATACTGACCACACAAATGCATATATCAACTTTAAACATACAAGAATGTGGATGAAAACTCAAATATATTTATTGATAGAAAGAGTAGAAGAGAGGATTACAACCTATTGATCTGACCTAGCGTCATCCTCCTAGCATGAAAGCCCTTCTTCACCTCATGAAAAGCTTAGATCACCCAACAGTATGATGTTCCACAAAGAAACCAATAGCACTTCCTTACAAAATACAAGATTCCAGCCTTTTGGATCTTTGGGATGAGGGATCCATATATAGATGTTTGCAGGTGGGTGAGTCAGCTTCTAGGATTTTGATTAGTGTCCTCTATCTGATAGTTCTTGGTTCCACTTGGAGATTCATGATCTCTTACTCATCCCTGGGCGAATTCAGAGAGGCAAGTGTCACAGGAGAAGTTTCTGAAAGATTTCATGATCATCCACCTGGCAAATTGTCTCTGCCATTTGTCTACTCTCACCCATCGCACCCTATATAAGGGCTTTTCAGTATGAATTGCACTTTTGGCATCTAGCAGGTGAGATGCATCGCACCCTTAGCACTGAGCAGTCTGTATGGTCCAGTTTTGACCCGTTCTGAGTAATTTTCCATGGAGAACTTCTAGGAGATGATGTAATCAGTTGACCTTGTTCCTTCAAGGTGTGAAACAACACTTTTAGGGACTTAGAAGCCCTTGGTTTATGGACATATATGATTGGGGTTGCAGTGCCCAAAAATGTCCATAACAGTTAGTCTTTGGCCCAGAAGCGAATGGGAAACCATTGGAAGGAGTAATTCCTCCCTTCTATGCAAGCCTAAACATACATGATAAGATTCTTCACAATGCCATGTTTGACTCTGGTGCATCTCACAACCTTATGCCCAAATATATCATGGAAAAACTAGACCTAGACATCACTAGACCATACAAAGATTTATTTTCTTTTGATTCCAGCCAAGTGAGATGTTTAGGATTGATAAAAGACTTATGTGTTTCATTGGTTCAATATCTTGCAAAAACAATAGTAATGGACATAGTGGTAGCTAATATACCAGCCAAATATGGCATGCTGTTGTCAAGATCTTGGGGTGCTAAGCTTTGAGGATCACTTCAACTGGATATGTCATATGCCACTATATCGATTTTTGGTCAACCCAAGAAACTATACAAAGAAACATTGATGAAATATGTAGTAAGTAGTCAGGAAAAACCCCAAAATTTCCCCTACTACTTGGTACACTCTGATATGGATTCTTTAATTCGTTATAATGTAGAATTTGGTCCTTCAAATACCTTAGAGGTTTTAGCAGCAGAACCAAAATAAATTGAAAAAGAAAAATCAACTGTTCATATCTAGAAAATATCAAATAACAAAGAAAAATCAGATGGCAATGAAGACACAAATGCCATGGTTAAGCAGGTTCCCACTACCCTTGATACAAATTATGAACATGAAATCCTTTGGCATTTATAGTTTGATGGCTCGGTAAATAAACTAGGAGAAGGAGCATGAGTTTGCGTGTACAATTTAGAAAACGATCATGCTGAAGGCCATGCCTACAAATTAAATTTTAGATGCACCAATAATATGGCAGAGTATGAGGCTCTGTTGTTAGGTCTTAAACCTGTTAAAAGATTAGGAGCTATAAGGGTGTCCATCATGGGAGATTCAAAATTAATAGTTAAACATATTAAAGGGACTTACTCAACCAGGGATGCTAGACTAGGATATTATAGAGGAACAGTCATAGAAATCCTCAACACTTTCTTGGAAACCCCAACTTGCAACTATTCCCAGAAAACATAACATGCAAGCCCACAATCTAGACATGTTTGCCAGCACCTACAAATTACCTTTTCAACCTAATCATTAGTATACTACTAAGATTAGGCACAAACCAACCATCCCTGATAATCTTAAGAACTGATAGGTTTTTTATAGTGATAAGAAAATTAATAATTTTTTAACTTTAGATGAGGAATTTTCTAACCTTAAAATAGATGTCGATACAACTACTAATTCTAATCAAATAAATTAGGTAGAAATTAACATTTCAGAAGAAAATCTAATAAATGTGCTCCACCCAACCAAATTCACACAAATAGAAATTCAAGACATGAAACAAATGGACCTAGATGAAATAATTGAATAAGAAACAGAGGTTATCAACTTAAATGACAATCATTTACCCAAAGGATTGATTCCTCTGGAAAATTTGTTTGAATCTAATGACATTCCAAAGAAACCTAAAATGGAGCCTTTAAAGGCAGACATCGAAGAATATAACTTGGGAACACAGGATAATCCCAAATTTATAAAATTGTCAAAATATTTACCACATGATTAGAAGCTAAAGTATGTTGAACTTATGAGGGAATTCCAGGATGCTTTTGCCTGGAGTTATGAAGATTTGAAATCCTATGAAAACTCTATTATTCAGCACACTATACCTTTGAAAGAAAATCAAAAGCCCTTTAAACAAAAAATCAGAAGAATTAACCCTGTGTTATTACCATCAATTGAGAAAGAAATCAAATGCATGTATGAAGCAGGGATTATTACCCCTATTAGGTTCTCAGAATGGGTATCTAATATGGTACCTACTAGAAAGAAAATAGGTGAAATAAGATTATGTGTTCACCTAAGAAATGTGAACAAGGTCTCTCTAAAAGACAACTGTCTGTTAGCCAAAATGGACCGTATATTGCAAAGGGTAGTTGGTTCTTCAAGAATCTCACTTCTAGATGGGTTTTCAGGGTATAAACAAATCTTATTTCATCCTAATGACCAAGAGAAAACATCATTTACAACACCATGGGGTACCTTCATGTACATTAAAATGCCCTTTGGACTAAAAAATGCAGGAGAAACATTTCAAAGAGCAATGGACATTGCTTTTGCTAAAGAAATCATGATTTTCTTGTTATATATCTTGATGATCTCACTGTTTTTCTAAATTAGATTAGCAGCACTTGGATCATCTCAAGCTAAACTCATGACAAAATCTAATTGCCAAGCCCTAGACATAAATCTCATTGCAGAGCTGGACAACGAGTAGGAGATGGCGACTCCATAGATCAGCTAGGCCTTTTCAGATTCACTATGGTATGCTGATATTATTTATGTGTTACAAAACCTACAGGCTCCTCCAGGGTTGTCCAGAACCAAGAAAAGATTTTTCAAAATGAAGTCTTCAAAATTTTGCATCTTAGAGAATTCTTTATTTTGGAAAAATCATGAAGGCATATTGTTAAATTGTTTAATGAAAGAGGAGGCCGACAAGTTTCTCCAAGAATTTCATGCAGGGGACTGTGGTGGACACCTCTATTGGAAGTCAACTATTGACAAAATTCTAAGAGCTAGATTTTATTGGCCAACCTTGTTTGCAGATGTAAATAAATTTGTAACTTCCTGCCACAAATGCCAAATATTTGAAGGAAAAAGAAAATTGTTACCTTTACCATTGAAACCCATATCCACCGAGAAACCTTTTCAACAATGGGGTCTTGACTTCATTGGGGAAATTCATCACCTCTTCTGGTCAACATAAATGGATACTCATTGCAACTAACTATTTTACAAAATGGATAGAAGCCATTCCCTCCAGACAAGCCATAGACACTGTCATTATAGGATTTCTAGAGGCAAATATTCTGTCCAAGTTTGGTTGCCTAGATAAAGTCATTACTGTTAATGTTGCAGCTTTTAAGTCAAAGAAAATGATTAATTTATGTAACAAGTATCACATCACACTGGGTCATTACACAACCTACTATCCACAAGGGAATGGACTTGCAGAGCCTTCCAACAAGAGTCTAATTAATATCATCAAAAAACTGTTAGAAGAAAATAAGAAAACTTGGAACAAAAAATTGAACAATGCTCTTTGGGCAGACAGGCTTACAACCAAAAAATTCATTAGATCTAGCCCCTATGAGCTAGTATATGGCATGGAGGCTATTTTTCCCTCATCGTTAGGGGTTCCTGTCATGAAATTACTGCAAGAAGCTCAAGTGGAACCAAATGATAAACCAGACCATCCATTTGCAGCAAACCAGGGAGGAGGTGTACTAGAAATCTCAAGTACTACAAGAAAAGCTCAAGAAGATCTTTGACAGAAGGACCAAGGCGGAAGATTTCTACCTTGGAGACAAAGTGTTAAGATGGGATTCAAGAATGGAGAACAAAGGAAAACATGTGAAGTTTGACTTCTTGTGGAAAGGGCCATATATAATATATGCTTTCAGAGGAAACAATGCATATTTTCTTAAAGAGTTAGATGGTGCAAAACTTGAAGGAGGACTAGTTAATGGTCAGATGTTGAAACATTACTTTCATCCCAATTTTTAACTCTAATTAGATTTCTAATTGTACATAATATATCCTTTATAATGTCAGTATTGATTGGATGGTAAACTTGTGAAGTTGAAGCCCGAAGAGAAGGCCCTAAGCTTCAGAAGCATTGCTATCATACATACAATAAAGCAGCAGGAAAAGGAAGATTCTAGAGCACAATCAAAGTTGTTCAGAAGACCACTGATCTTCTGTTCTTGACTTTCCACCAAGAAAAGCCATCCCCAAGTGCAGCCACTATTATGCCCCTATACCAATAGGTGTCATATATTATGATTGACTTGGTTTAGCTTTGAAATATGTTCATACCTTTACTTGTTCCAAAGGTTTTCCATATTTGTGAAAAATAAAAAGAATAAAAAATTGTAAAGAGGGTATACCCTAGAAAAAGAATAAAAGGGTAAAAAGAAATAAAGAAAAGGTAAAAAAAGGAAAGAAAATGAACCCCAACAAAATGAAAAGACCACGAAAGTGTGCAAGTGTAAATTCCACTACTTTTTACTTCTGTATAATAAAAAATTGTGTGCAGCTTGTTACTTATGCCACAATTCATGAATAGTCAAATATTTGAAGCTTGACTAGTTCATATTTTCAATTTCATGTTGTAGATATAGAGAATAAAAATCTGACCAAACAGTGTAATCTTGGCAGATAAGTAGATAGGTATAGTGAATAAAAGGAGCTCAACAGTTTAATCTGAGCCCTTAGATGTAATAAGTGTAGACCTAGATAGGTATCACTATGCAAAAGAAAAGAAAGTTAGAAAGGGTTTGCCAGTCTAAGTGCACCCTAATAAAAAAGTGAAAATGCTAGGGTAAAGTAGGTAGGGTAAGTAGATGATGGTTGTAGAATAAATGTGTGGTGAATGATAAGTTTAAATGCCCAATCCTTTAACTTTCATCACTAGGAAAAGGCATGTATCACATGGAAGGCACATCAACATTCAAAATCACAATAATTAACTTCCCTACTCATTCCCCTAAAATATTCACTAATTCCCTAAGTGCTAAAGGTAATAGCCATAGTTAGAGGGGCTCAGAGCATTTCTCTGACTTTTGGAGGGACCGGAACCTCGGCCCAATAATTGGAAATGCCTAAAGTACTTCAGTCCCTTTCATCAACGTTACCCTCCCCATAATATCACTCATTCCTTTGATAAAAAATTTCCTAAGTAAAATCCTATTTTACTTAGGGAAATTGAAATAAATCCTCATAAAACCCTCTTATACACTTTAGCCTAAGTCAATATGTTATATGATGAAATACTTTTGGAAAACATTGGACTAGCACTTCCTATTCTTTTAGTCATATTAACCATGATTGTTTTATTATATAAATCCCAAATAAAATAAAATTACCCAAGCTCGTATTATTATACTATGCAAAACCCCAAATTATTATATATCTCGCCCTGATGGTTAAGTATAACCATAAAACAAATAAACAAATGGGATTAATTAACTAATACGTAGTTGGTTAAGAACCCAACCCCGCCACTATTTAATGAGGTTTAATTTAGTCATTTGGACTAATTAATAACTCTCCCAGCCAATCAAATCACCCCCGATACTATTAAATCCTTAATTATTATTGGGCCCACCCCTCTTATCCTTCAATCACGTCATTACCCCGACAACCGTTCTATCGAATCCTTCAGATCCGATGACCATTGCCCATATCGCGCGGGTCTTTTGGTCAACCTTTAGCGCGTGATGTGAGCAGTTTCATGTATAGTGCTGATGCTACGTGTCGAAAGGCGTATGGAATTGCACTGCTTCCCCCAAATACCACTTCCCACTCATAAGCAGTGTGATGAAACCTGCATACTGCCTCTGACTAACAACAAAACATCAAGTCTCCTCCCCGCTGACGCCACCTGTCCATATGACGAAACCCACCAAAAGCTTTGAATTTCCATAAAAAACAAATTTAATCCATTTTTCCTTTATTGTTCTAAAAGAACTCATGCATGCAACCGAAAGTGAATTCAACCAGCTCGTACTCCAACCATCAACTACCCCTAAAATTGCAGTATGACGTCGTTCCAACTCGCCATTTGCATCCAGTGACCAGTACTTCAATTCCAATCACTCCATAAACAGATATTTACCAGTTTTCTTCCAGAACCCTCCAAATACTTAATTTCCTCTGTGATTACGTTGAAAACCCCAAAATTCTGTGTAATTCAGTTGCGAAACTTATAGTAAAGGGACCCAGGACCCCCCGTTTCACCTATCCCACTCAAAAACACCATTTCCATCTCTGAATCCACAAGAACTAGAAATGGAAGCCTCCGTAGCCCTCAATGTACCTCATATCACTACTCTTAGAGATTTGGATTATCTGCCCTTAGTAGATAAAGATTTTCAAATAAAGGACCTCACATTTGACGATTCCCCCTTGAGACTGCATTGTAAGTACCAGAACCTTTACCTCAATAATTTTGACAATATTGGTTTGTGGGAATTAAATCTCCCATAGTACGAATTCCATTCTATGGACATTTTTCCAGACATTGTTCACTAGTGCCATGCCAATTATAACCCTAATCTTAGAGTTGTAATTTCCCCTGACTAGCAAATCCTTTTTACCATTACAACAGACTCCATCAATGAAATATTGTAGCTGCAACCTGGCCACAACCTTACCCCTCTGTCAATTCTTGATTTACTGGACAAGTCCTCCAAACTTTCCAACTCAGAGATTGCCAATGTCTGCAAAATGTTCATGCTAGAGCAATACATTTAAGAAAATCCTCCACCCTACATGACAACTACATTTACAAGCTTAGGGAGGGATATCATTACCATGATTGCCTGTATTCTTGGTTTCTTAACCAATGAATATTTGGATGAAATGACCTTTGCTTATATGACTATCTTCACCCCTGGCTAGCCCCCTGCTGCCAAGTATGACTATGTTGCATTTATAGTTGACAAAATCCATGATCGGTTCATGAGATTGGAAAATGAGAGTGTGTTCAAGTATTCCATAGTCTTGTATCACCTCTTCCTGTATTACCAAACTCGTAAATTCTCATTCTCTATGAATAAGCTTGATCCTAGGGGTAATCTCAGATCAGTCATTTTCTGGACTTCCATCTTTGAATACTCATACACTTCTCCCCATTCATACAATGAATTCATAGATCAATTTGTCTGTCATGTAACCACCATGCTGACAAGACATTCTCCCCCAAGAAACAGTGATGATATCAATAGGATCCTTCAACTGTTAAAGTAGTACAAGATATGTGACTGGTACTTGTACCAGAATCACACTGAGATCCGAATCTATGGTTGTGAACTCCCTCATTTTAAAGTGCCTAAGTATGTTCCTATGAGATTGCTTGCCTTGGAATATTACAAGAAAATGTTAAACTATGATCAAATTCATTTCACCAAGGCAAAGAAGAAAGCCAATTAAGGATCAAAGATCACTTAGGCCCATTTGTGTGCAACAATAGAGAAGCAGGGAAAAGAGTAGAAGAAATCATAGAAACAACAATGAGACTAAAGAAAAGCTTTGTCTGGGTTTATGACCCTCATGGTTTCATTAGTGAAAGGAGGACAAAACATAAGCTTTCACCCTAAATCCATCACAAAATCCATGAGATAGAACAATATGCCAATTTAGATGAATGGAGCAAAGGCACATTGATAGAGGAAGATACTGACAAAGTTGAAGTTGAGAATGTAATGAAATATTTGGAGAAGAGACTTGACCTAGACTCTTTTGTACAGGTGCATACTGAGTCTTCCCAAAGGCCAACCCAGGAAACGAGTGCTCCCACAACAGAGAAATCACAGGAATAAACACAGGAAACTAGGGTTCCTCCATCAGAACAAACAGAACAACCATTAGCATCAGAACAACCAGAGATATCAAAGTAGACTGAAATCTCTAAAGAAAGAGCTCCACCACAACCCCATCCAGTTCACACTAACATGGGAAATCCCCTAGTTGTGCAGACTCTTCTGAATGAGGAAAATAATTTGAAAAGAGATAGGGAAACAACTACCCCTTCTAGTAGACCTACAGATGAAACCTTTGCTAAGAGGCAAAGGTTGAATCCTTATTTAGAGGAGTTCATAGATGAAATGACAAAGAATATGAGGAAGGAAGGAGCAAATATTCTACATACATCCCCAACAGGTGGGACACCTTTAAGCCCACAGAAGAAAGAAGTGGAAAGGCAACAGAGCACAGAAGTTTCATCCCTCAGATCTTCTTCTGAAAAGATTATAGACATAAAGGGGTTTTTCAAAGAAATCAAGACTAGGAATGAATAGTTGAAGGCCTAAGCCTATGCTCAATACTTAAAGATGGCCCCTACAAATCAAACTAGATTGATGTCAGCGTTTGACATTAAAGAGGGAAAAATGCAAATGAGTTTCTTAAAACCCACAGTGCTACAGACAAAATCCTTGGCAAATTATCTCAAGACAGACTTTGAAGTCATGGCCAAAGACATCCACCCAATGGACTAGATAGAACTACACAAACAAACAAGAGACATGGTCTATTCTACACTAACTAGCAAGGCAATGATGTCACATAGGTTTCGAAATTCACTGAGCAACACTACTGCCCAATTGCAACTAGAAAAGCCTTCTCACAGGCAAAAGACAATAGAATCAAATTATGGGAGGAATTGATTATTGAGTTGGGCCATGACCCAAAATATTTCAAGGCAGCAGAAAGCTTAATAAAAAAGAAAAATGAAGATATAGTTGCACTTAGGAAACAATTGAAATTTCCACCACTCGTTCACCCTCACACTGCTGAAGTGATTGAGTAGAAGAATGAAAAAGAGATTATGGACTTAGTCCTTAAGCTAAACGAGCAATTAAAAGAAACATAGCAGGAATTAGAGAAACCAGTATAGTTAAGGCAGAGTGAGTCGACCACACAGCCCTAGACTATAATGCATATAGTTTCAACAACAGTCCCTTCTACATTGGCATCATCCTTAGCACCAAATATTCCTTTGGCAATAGCTGCACCCATGGAAGTGATAGGAACATCACAGACTAGTACATCACAGATAGGTACACCAACACAGAAAACAGAGGACCTGATTAAGTCCATGGAGGTGATGATGCTCCAAGTCACGGAGACGCAAAAAGTGAAAGAGAAATTCACTACTTTGGAGTAGAAATATGATGTATCAAAAATCAATTTTGCAGAAGAGATGAGGAAAAACAAAGGCTTAACCCAACAGATTAGAGCACTGGAGAAAGACCTTACATTTGAAAAGCCCTTGACAGAGATCAGGAGAATATTGTGGACCAATATCATTGATTCTATCAATGATATTTGGTCATCCATTCAAATTATTTAGTTAAGCCTGCTCTTGAAGAAGTTCAAAGGACTAGGGAGGAATTGGGTAGAAAGCCTAATGAGGCAATCCAGTTAATCAATTTTCTAATCAATAGAAATAGGCAATAGTTGGAGAAATTAAACATTGGGGATATGACTGCTACCATCCTCGAAATAAAGAAAGTATTGACTAAAAATAATCTAATGCAAGGCTTGGAATGTAGATGTCAAAGTATGAAGGAAGATATTGATGAGTTCATGAGTAAATTTGGCATCTTACAAAGTAAAGGACTTCCAAGTCCTTTAGTCATCAATGACAAGCTAATGGTTCAGGTAGACTACATCAACAAGATGAATCAGCAAGTTAACAGTTAGTCCAGTTCATCTGTAGTCAAGGCATTGCCCACAAGGAAAGTTCTCAATGATGGTTTGGAGAACCTTTTTTACATTGAACATGAAGTGAAGCACCTATTCCCAGTATAACCCAATTTTGTGAAATATACTAAAGCAGATGAAATCTATAGGAAGCTAACAAGAACAAGAATACCAAAAGATGATTGGTGGTCCAGCATGACTGACATCCTGTAAAATTACCCCGACTTAAGTGAGGTAAAGAGAAATATTTACCACAGTAAAATT
The DNA here is from genome assembly GCA_000404065.3 of Pinus taeda. Taxonomy (NCBI): domain Eukaryota; kingdom Viridiplantae; phylum Streptophyta; class Pinopsida; order Pinales; family Pinaceae; genus Pinus; species Pinus taeda. The sequence goes on from APFE031070891.1 coordinate 146,835, forward strand.
TTGGTAAAAAGGGTGAAAGGGTGAACTGGTAAAGAGTATCAGATACAGGTGAAAGAGTATCAGTGAAAATATAAAATCATATGTCTAGCACAGAGTTACTAGCACGATAGCAAGATGCATATTCATGGGACCTGCCTCCAGCTCCTTCAACAAAAGCAGGGACAACAACATTCAGTTCACATTATGTTTCTACATTCGAGTCCATCTGTCTCTATATTCATGTAAAAGACATTTAGTTTCCATAGAATATATCTCTCTTAGTTAGGAGATATTTTTATGTAAACATTTGTATAAATACTTCCTCATTTGAAGTATTAGGTGTGGATTCTTAGACATTTCTGTAGACAATTTACTTTTGGAATTGAAGTGTTGTTGAACAAATTTTGTATGGCTGGCTGGAACAAAGTAATAAAGCAAAGGACTTTTACAGTATACCTGTGTCAAACGAGAAACAAATAAGTATTCTCTATCTTGTGTTTTTATAGTTTTTTCTAGTTTAATAAATATTCATATGTGTTTCATATCTAAATGATAAACAAAAAGTTATATTTCAGAAAGAGATTTACTACATTTTGTCTTTAAAATCGTTTATATTCTTAATGTTTTCTTCCAGGCTATTGTAGGTAGGGAATTCTTAATTTCTTCCTGCTTTCATAGTTTATCACTGTGATCATTTAACAAAGAATACTTAATTTCTTTTTGTTAATGAGCAGCCACTTTCCCTCATCTTGGACCCTGTTGAAGGATTCTTAGTTGCCCTTCCTCCCTATTCAAGACCATATCACCCATTTGAAACTATCATTTGTCTTTTGTTTGGCTATCTTGCCTTGTGAAATTTCTCCTTTGCTGAGTCAACCTGATCCAGTTAAGCCATCCTTCAGTTGACTCCATAGCCCAATGACCTGAAATACCTTGTTCTATCCATCTGCTCTCGAATTCCACCACCAAACAAAATCAAAACCCCCCAAGATTTCATAACTAGCCTAATATCTCACAAAAAAAAGCTAAATCATAAAGAGAGAGCCCTCTCTGAGTACAGATTGGCTAGATTTTGTACTTAAAAGATTGATTTGTGGTTACCTCAAAGTGTCCCTTCTTTTGATAATTTCTAAGGGAAAATCTAGGAGATAACACCTTTTACCTCATCATATTTCTATTGCAGCTTGCACAACTTTGTCTCTAGGCTCTCCACATTCGAGTCCTCCTGCAAGGTGGTTAGGACCTCAAATGACTATGCGAACAACTTCATGCAGTCCACCACTGCACTGTCAACCGCTGCAATCTTTGTCGTAACCGCAGTGGTCCTCGCCTGAAGTAGGTAGCCGTGTAATCTAGTGAATGAGATGGTATGTGATGGGGATGGGCTCCTCCAGGAAAAAGCACCCATCATGCACCAAGCAGAGTAGCTGTCTGATGATGAAGATGGTCACTAGGGCATGGTGGTAATGCGGCACCTAGAGAAGGTTTAGCAACCCGACCTTCTCTACACCTCTGAGCCATTTGTGCAGCTCTAATTCAATCATTCTAGCTATCTATTTGATCTTCTGGCACATTAGCTTCTCAGTCGATAAATGCGGGAACTTCTCATGGTCTACGAGGTCCTAATATTCAAATTTCAACACAGGAACCCGCCCCAAGTACAGTCCCTCAAAGATAATATCGTCTGGGAGCAGCAGAGTTTGTAGAGAGCTCTTGCTCTCATCTATATCCTTCGACACCTTGGCTTTACCCTATCATGGAGAAACATATTCAGGTAATCGGATAATAGGGTCTGCACCCTAGGTTTCAACTTCCATCTCTTCATCCTCCTCGTCCACCAAGGTTTCCTCAGATTCCTCCTCATCAGCCTCCGAATTAATGGCGTCCCCCTTTTCCTGTAATGTGAGCTTGGTCCTTAGTGGATTTCTGGGCAAGACACACATTGGGATCATGGCCTGCTTATCCTTCTTAGGTCTCGGTGTTCATGGTGTTTTAGGCACCTCATCAATTATTCCAGTGATTTTTGGGGCTTCCACTTCCACAATTTCCTATGCGGCTTCCTCGATTGTCACTACTCCTGTGTCCATGGCTTCTTAAGGTGCTGACATAACACTACTCCACAGTTCCTTCAGTGTCTTAGGTAGTTCCTTAAACATCGAATTCACTTTTAGAGTCTTGAATAAGTCTCAGTTCATGAATAATTGAGTGCGCAACAACTCAGTTCTCAAATTTCCAAGTTTTGTTTGTTGGAAAACCACTTGTAATTTATAGCGCCTTTTGAATTTGAATTCAACCGTTCCCCCCACATTCGGTCCATTAATGCTAGATTGGCGGAAGATTTCCAAGAATCTAACCCATAAAGTTTTCCTTAAATGCCTACCACCCGCTCCATTTGGCCTCAAACCAACCATCAAATCATGAATAGTGACTTTAACGATCACTTTCCAGTGAAACTGCACGCCAATGCAATTGTCTTCATGCTGTCGCGGACACTGTGACACTTCGCTACTACGCGCAGTCCTGGCATCGCGCAGTTCTCGAGCAGAGTAGTTTATAGTCCCACGCCTCATTTCAGCTACCTAGAGCGCTAAGACTATGTCACTTTCATATAGTCACATCATCGGATCACTGGTGTATGGCTCCAAGCAACTGCCATTCACCTCTCCTAGGAAGCATTCTCCATTTAACTTGACTAGCTATACTACACCTCCATTGGTAATCTCCTTAACAAGATATGGCCCTAACTAGTTCATCCTAAACTTTCTAGGGAATTTATCAAACTTACTATCATACAACAGAACCAAATCGTTTACCTTGAATGTGCACAACTTAATATGTTGGTTGTGCCATCACTTTTCATGATGCTTTTGGACCTATTGGTGAAATCCAACCAAAAATCCTTCTTCTTTGAGCTCATCCAACTGTGCGAGCCTCTCTTCTAGGGCTCCATGATCTATCATACCTGTGAATGTTGCTATGCGCAGAATATGCATGATGTATTCCATAAACATGATGGCTTCCACTCCATAGACAAGCCTAAAAGGTGTCTACCTCGTCAGTTTCTTGCATGTTGTCTGATAAGCCCATAACACTGCAGGTATGTGTAGGTCCCAATCACTTGGTTGTGCATTGCATACCTTCGTCAACGCATTTTCAAGCACTTTGTTGAATGCCTCCAATGTTTCGTTAGCCTGTGGGTGATAAGCTGTGTTATTTTGATGATACACCTAAAATTTATTCGATAGTGCATTGATCGTCTCATTCAGGGAGTGTGTACCACGATCACTCATCAAAATCTTTGGGCATCCAAATCACATCAATACATGTTCAAATAGAAACTTCACGACAGTTGCGCCCATGCAATCCTTCATCGACTGTGCTTTTGCCCAACAAGTCAAATACTCCATCGCAGTGATAATATGCCTCACCCCTATCTTTCCTTCAGGTTTAATAGGTCCTACAAAATATATGACCCACTTTTTGAAAGGTTTCAATGTCATTTGTGAATTCAAAGGCATTTCATCCCTCCATGATTGCCTTCATGTCCGTTGACATATATCACATGCATTGCAATATGCTTTTAAATCCTGATGAAGGGTTGGCCACCACAACTCGACGCATAGAATCTTTTGCATGGTTTCTCTTCCGGCATAATTTCCTCTTGCGACGCCCCCATGAGAGTCCACGAGGATGTTGCTTCGTACAAACTCAGGTACATACCTTCATAGTATTTCATCATTCCCCATCTTATATAGATGCCTAGCAATGATAAAGAAATTTGTCGTGCGTACCATTAATTCCTTCTTCTTCTGGACAGAGTATCCTTCCGATATAGTTCTAGTTGTTAGAAAGTGTATTATATCTTCAAAATATCCATCCGCTATGCACACAACAAAGAGTTGTGCATCAGGTAATCCTTCCTCCAAACTAGTAGGTTCCTCCCCTGTCTCGATGCGCAACAGGTGGTCTGGTCTCGCGTTCAATCGTCGAGGCTTCACAATAACTTCAAAATCGTATTCTTGGAACAATAAAATCCACCTGTGAATTTTCCCCCCCATCAAAGGCTTATTGACCAAGTACTTTAGCATGGAGTATAGGTGCACCTGCTCAGGCTGGGGCTTTTCTTCATAGACTTGCATCCATGTGCATGGATCATTCTTCTCATCTTGATTTCTGTCAGTCACACCTGAGGCTTCCCAAATCGTTTTTTCATCATTATCCTACATTCGCACCAATCATCAAAGCTTCCTTTGTGCGTACCCCACCATCTTGCGGGCATAGTGCACAGTACCCAGTCCAATGCCTGGAAGCGTTGCTTTTCCGACACCTCCCTTTCGAATACATCTAAGAAGGTATCTACCTCATTTAGACCATCATAAGTAGGCAGATCTCTTACTTCTGTTGACATGCAACACAATGACTGGGTCATCGTGTTGCAATTCAACGTAGTTACTTCATGTAACTGATTCTACTATCGTTCTACTTCTTCATTGGAATCCAAAGTGCAAGAACTCTCATGCTCCCATGTAATCTACCCATCCATGGTGGGATTCACCCAGTCTTGGTCTCACTGTGTTATCTTTTAGATGCAACCTAGATCATCATCACTCTCATAGTCGCAGAATGGTTCCATATAGTGCGATCCTTCGATGGGATCCAAGGGTACTATTACGTGCAATGACTTCTTCTGAAAGATCATCTTCCGCTTCTTCATATTAATTACCCCATCCATATCAATGGCCTAGTCAATTCCCAGGAGCATGTGGTAGGGATTGTTGTCATCAACAATATCTATTACTTCAAAATATGCCAGTGCGTTCACTCCCTCAATATCCATAGTTATTCCCTACAATTGGAGACCATTGCAGTGCAGGTCTTCCCATTCACTCCCATGTCTATTTTGGTAGAACATTCACATCTGATCCCAAATCTAGAATGACTTGATCCATCTCATATTCTCTGATCTATGCGGTGAGTCTCATTTCACACCCTATCCTTGTTTTATATTTTCTAATCCTTCAAACTATGAGTGGTTCTCCTCACACAGTCCCAGCACATCCGTTGATGAGTTCATGTAACCTTTTCATAGCCTTAATGTCGTGCAATAACTTCATACAAGTTTCCAGGAAATTTTTGAGCATGGAGGGATCCATTTCTAGCTCAAGCTAATCTTTGCTTCCTGAAGTGGAGGCCTCAATGAATCTCTTCTTAGCTTCCATGAAGGTTTCCAGAGCATGCTCCAAATCAAACTCAGCTTCTTTTGTTAGGGCTTTGCGAACCCAGGTATTATCTTCTGGTTGTTTCCCCTTGTCATCTCCTGTCATGATTCCACTTCAAAGCACTATATTAACATTCGGATCTTCCTCGTGTGGCTCAAACCTCATCATCTGCAGGTTATGAGTCGGGGAAGGTGGTAGTGCTCCTTTGTCACGGATCCTAGCTATTAGCATAGGACAATCTTCTATCCCATGATCAAACAACATGCAATACTTGCACGACGGGCACGTTGGATTAGTGCAATCGTGGGCATAGTTTCTTGGCCCTTGACAATTGTCCCAAATTAATTTTCCGTGACCTATACCAGCTCCTCCTCCTCCTTGGCCTCTTCCGCGCCGCTAAAGCCTGTCGGCACCATTCCAGCATTTTGGTCAAGGGGCCATGTTTTGGCATGAACTCTGTAGGTGGGCATTCTATCCATCATCAATTCATAGCTCCTACAACTACGCTTATCATGTCCCACAGACCTACAAAAGTTACAAAACAATATTTGTAGAGTTTGCATATACTTCTATAACAAGTGGCAGTTATCCGTGGCATGCTTTCTGACTACTTGAAAGATAGTGCACCACAAAGCAGGCGCCGCGCTAGGTCCTACTTGAGCTTCTAGCCTTAGAGGCATCAGTCCTCCTCCTGCAAGGTAATTTGTAAAGTCTAGGTAGTGATCTTTGTCATGACCCTAACTCTTGCATTTCACGCACCATACTTCTTCACGCACTTTTGGTCGAACCGTCATATCCTGCTTCAAGCTTTACATCTCAAGGAAAAAATTCTTTAGTTGTGCATGAATCTCGTGAAATCCTAGATTAGGATCTTGCATCGGGGTCTCATGTGGACTCATGACAATCTTTAGGGCCTCTGCCTGAGTTGTTATCTTCTACTGTGACAGCGCACTCCTCAAGTGTGGTAGTAGTGAAGCTACAAACCACTCGCGATGTTGTCTATCCGCCAGATTCATGTTTGGTTTGTGAATCATACATTTAAACCTCTGATCTAGTCCCCAAGGCATATCACCTGGTAACATCATGATTTCTTTGAATCCAACAATCGAATGCACTTTAGATTTAGGCCTCCTAAATTCCCTATTTAGCACTACTTCAATGTCCACTACTCTCGCATTTGACTTATTGTTGGAGTACATAATATACCAGGTCAATGCGCAATCCTGCAGGGTGCTAACCAATGTTCCGTTCTTTATATGGTCATCTGTAACACCTTGAGCTTCCCATACAACCTTCACTATGAACCAGAATTGGTTTGGGTCCTCATTTCCCAAGCCTTTGAACAAAGGCAACATCACTGTACTCATGATACTGAATCACGATGGTGGTGGAGGTGGTACAGGTGAAGTTGGAGGTGATGGAGGTGAAGCTGGTGGTGGTATGGGTGGACGTGGTATTTGCAGAAATATTTGTCTTATCAGATGAATAGCACTTCATGGAGAGAGATTCGGGAGCTCTTCCTTGTCCCCTTGCAGAGGTGAAATCAAGGGGCTATTTTCTAGACCCTTATTTCCTTTGTTCTTGTAAACCTTTCTGCTTCGCATAGCCCCGAACATCAAGGCAACTACATAACCCAGTTTTCGCACAACAACATTTTAATCCATGTATTCAAAGACTTTACGTACTTACCTTATAGTCATTAGAGAAAGCGTTGTTGTGCCTCATTGTAGCTAACTGAGGTGTCAACCGTGAACTCAGTAACAAATCCTCCTATAATGCAATTGACCCAATGATCAACGATGCGTGTGATCTTATCCTCCAATGCTTCCAATCTTCGAACTAGCTCTGGGGTCCACACAATAGGACCATCAAGTTTCCACCTTCCTTGGCTATCTGTTATCTTCACGATCCACTTGTATAGCTCAGTAGGGAAGGATGCAAAAAATATTTCGTGGATCTCTATATACAGGTAGCTATCTAAGCACTATTCTTTTGACAGTCATGGGTTTATGTTTTCCTATGTTGCAAACTCATGAATTCTTCTATCCAACCAGCCTTCAATTTCTTTCTTAGTTGGATTCCAATGATACGACATCACACATATCTTATGCAGATTCTGGTCTCGGCAACAAAACCATTTGTTTTCTTGAAGGGGGCCTAACCCAGGTTCACCTTTAGTTAGCCAAATAGATCCCTACACTATTGGCCCTTTCAACATCAACCCATGGAGTGTGGACTAAAGTCTCACCCAAATCAGTATGGGGGGATGCTGGAACCAAGTTTCCACACCCTTGAGATGGTTGTGACGTCATTTTATTTCAACTATACCTACCTTCATGCAAGTGGCTTCACTCTCTACTCTATTGTTCAGTACCTTCATGAAGTGTTACAATTGGCTTTTGCGTAGCCATAACCAGGGGATGTAGTCCTTTCAGAGTAATAGAGCAACGATCTACGCCGTCTCTCAAACTAGGTTAAGTATATTACTATCTTATTATCATATCTTAGTTAGCTTTGCGTAAACAAATGTTCTTACTCGCGTTCATTTAACCAATATATTTATACACATCTGCGCATCATATAAGCATTAGAAGTGAAATTCATACCCAATATAATGTAGGTTTTAACCCCATACAGAAATTACCTGCATACGAATTCTAAATCACAAGAAAATAAAAATGCGAGAGCATAACCCATAAAACACATATACACAGAGATTTCCCACTGGATCTCAAAACTGAGAC